>VDFB02000013.1:137727481-137914189 GCA_007258455.2 Sequoia sempervirens
AAAGACATACATAAATACATACATACAAGCATAATACATATGTACATACAATCCTACATACATACAAGCATACATGTGCATACAAACATACAAATATATAAACATACATTCAATATGAATTTAACATAAAGCAAGACATAATACGAGGACGTTATACCATGCTCACATTATGTCTTGCTAGACATGCTCCCCACAAACAAAAACCATGTCAAAATTGACATATAACGCGAGCACGTTATATCTTGCTTTGGGAATCCCTGAGCCTTAGGATTGGTATTTTCCTTGGAATACCAACCCAAAGGCTTGGAAGGCATTCCCAACGACCAGAGATGTGTTTTTGTAATTTCTACAATATTTCACATAATCGGGTTTGTGCTCACTGTTAGGATTGCACATGGTTCAATATCAAACAAATCAAACATATAGGTAATGTTAGGTTCTCTATTAGCTATCCAACAATGTAATTTTTTTCACTTTCTAACAATGTTAAGCCATTCATCCATAATTTCTTTTGTTTGTATGTCTCTTTTTTGGCAAAAAGTAGTTTTTGGTGTTTTTTTCGTTATAAATTAACCGTTCATCGAAATTTCAAATAAATTACATTTTTAGAAACTAGACTCCATTCTACAATTTTTAAAAAAAATTCAATTAGTTTCCAAAATTTGTAAGGGTAGCACAGCCAAAATTCTATTTTTCAGGAAGTGTCCACTTTGAAAATTAGTAAAAAATAAAATATTCATTAAAAAATTATTAGAAAAATTGTGCATCAACTACATGCTGTTACCTAACTTCTGACCATAGTGATTTTAAAAATACTAAAAAAAAGTTCACCATACGAGGGTCATACAAAAGTTGCTATGTTATGTTTTTCAGATTAAAAAAAAACCAATTTGTGTACTTCCCTCATTTGAACCCATTAATCTCAACCATTTTCAAAATAAATTAGTAGTTTAGAAAGTAGACTCAGAGCACTTGAATCCTTCTTTTTGTTCCATCTCAAAATTTTGAGTGTAAGTATCCTCAATTTCACGTCCAAGGTCAGTATTTCCCGATTTCAAAAAAAAGTTGTCAAGCTATCCACTTAAGTCCCCTTTTTGGGAATCATCTTTGTGAAATTACCCACCTCCTAATTCAATTTCCCTCCAAAACCTCTTACACATTCATTTAATGCCTCTTACAAATGCATTAATCTCTCTTACACCCCTCTTACATCTCAACCACATGCATTAACTATGCACATTCTCCAAAATGTGCTCCATCTTCATCCATTAGCCATGTGACAAGTGTCACAATCTCATTGGCTCTCCTTTATTCCCACATTCCTCCCATCTCTCCATTCTTCAAACCTTCAACCTATAAATAGAAGTCACTTCTACTTGAAATACATCCACAATCTTAGCATTCTCACTATAGGCACATTCATCATCACTCATCTTTGCATCTTCATCACATTTTGTTCATCATTTTGGAAGCTTATGAAGGGGGTGGAAAAGGGAATCCTTTCCACATAAAAGGAGCACCACCCCCCCTATGAGATGAAGGTTTAGCTACTTCAATTTTATTTCATGTTATCTTTAGTTAGTTTGCTCTTATTTTCATGTTTTCTCTTTGATCTGGCTAAGAATTTCATAGGGGGTGTTTTATTTGGTTTTCTAACATGATTAACACTTTTTTTTTGCCTCTTGTTAGTTTATTATAGATTAGACACTCACACAATGATATTGGGGTCAGTGGAGGACGAGAGAGTTTTCAGTGCATTGGAGTTTTCAAAATCAAAGATAAGAAACAAACTAGATAAGAATTTAGAAAATTGCTTGAGGGTGTTTGTAACTAGCTATAATGTCCAAAGTGTTCCTTTTTAAAGGGCACTCACATATGGAAGTCCATAAGAGGGTTGTGCAATACTTCAAATGCTGGTAGTGGTGGTAGTGGCACAAATGATAGTGACACAATCAATGTTGATCTTGAGATGTAGTTAACTAGACGTACATAGGGAAAAGAAAATGAAGACCAGACTTAGAGTCAAGAAAACTCTCAATCTCATCATCATTGTGAGGACCAAGACTTGATTTGGAAAATGAAAATGAATTAGTAGTTTTTAGATATTTATACTGCACTTCATGAATCATATTCCAATCTATAGTTGATGATATTTTATATTGTATTCCATGAAATTGTGAATCAGATTGAATACATTAACCTATTATTAATAATTTCATATTATAATTATGTCATACTAATAAGTTTTACATGTACTCAATGATTCATCATTCAACTCAATGCTTAATGTTTCCTTGCTAGCATGGATTTCTGCATAAAACATAAAATTTGTAGTAAAGTAAAATTTTGATTTTTGATTTGATATGTGATTTTGTATCAATCTTCAAAAATTATGAATTATGTTGATCAGCTCCTTGTTTGCAATAGAGTTAGAAAATGAAATATACTCCTACAACAAACCAACTCATGGATTCTTATAACCTCACCACCTTACAATGAGAAACCAATCAAAGAACAACACTTATCACAATACTTATAAATTCCTATTGTATTCACACAATCTTTGATAAATAACTAAAAGGAATATTAATCTATTCCTTGAACAGATGCTAAAAATTCAACATCCATAACACATGATGTGATATGACAACATATAAATAGCCCTTGATTATCTTGATTCAAAATATAGTGAATAAAATACTAGAGAGCAAGATAGGTCGATATTCAAAATTAAAGAATTACACTTAAGTATTTGATTCATCTTTTGTTATTACAGAGCAAAATTACAACATTTCCTATTTGTGCTATCAAATAGATTTAACTGTGCAAAAAGATCTTACAGAGATGAAATATCAAAAAATCAGAACCCTTTGAATGAGGCTCGAGATTCCCTTCTATAACATAAGGGAAGCAACAAGCAAAGAAGTGAATAGCCTCATCCAAAAACTTTTTGACAACCAAATTATTAGACAAGAGGCATAGGAATAAAAGCATGGATCCACTCATAGGCTAGGTAAAAAATTATACTTTTCATTCCATGCCTTAAACATATCCTTTGAAGGCCAATCATGAGCTAAGAGCTTTTCCACATTCTTCAATTTTAGATGATAATTGGCATCAAGCAAAGCACTGGCCTCTCTTCAGAAAATTTCCATCAATTCTTTTGCATTGATCATCCTATCTAAATAGGAATTAAGCTAATTTAAATAAACTTTGTCATCTTTGCAATTTAAATAAATGAGTGTGGGGATTATAATATTGAAATTATCCTTCTATTTCTCTACGGTCTTCAACCCTCCATTATCTTCTAACAGGCGTGGTACAACCCTTTTTTCAACATTTATGAGAGAGTTCATTTATGCTCGTGCAACTTCAAATACACTTTCCAAATACCTTTTTATGATTTTGTGCCATCTTGACAATCTCAAAAGTAAGATGGATACTAGGTAGGGAATCAAATGTGTTTGTATATCCGTTATACATACCTTCCAAAGATGTAAATATAGGATCCCATTGTTCAAATATACATTTAAGCCACTCTTGATCCCCACTTATTCTGGTAATGGCATCCCTCAAATTCAGATATGACACACGTGTATTTTCTAGCCTTCTTAAGATTTTAGACAGTTTGTACTCCAGGATGCATGTTACAATGCGCTCATTCTCCTTTTGCTGATTTTTTTGAGCATTCTTCAACTGCTCTTCCAACATTTGAATCTTTTCTTTAAGTTCTGTGTTTCCAATAATAACATGAGTAGGGGGAACTGTAGAAGAGGAGACTGCTTCCTGCATACTTTCAAGAAGGGATTTTTTTTTAGCCAATAATACCTATTTCTAGTTGTAATCTTCTATGTGATCATTATGTTCCTTCGACAATGTATTATTTCTTTCTTGCAACCTTCAAATACTAGCTTCATAAAACTTGGAAAGATCTACTACTAATGCAACAAATTCAGGGGTAGAGGTGTCAAACACCCTCTTTATAATCAAGCTCCCTTTGTTGATGCTTCAACAATCATAGGCATTTTTGTATTTGGGGCAAGGGCCCAAATTGCAAGGGATTCCCAATGTGGGTTGAACCCTAATCCTGACATTACCATCTCTGCTTACTCTTTTGTGAAGAAAAATTCTCCTTTTTGTTTCCTAATAGTATCAAAGAAAATTGCAGAAGCAATGTCCCATTTAGGGAGCAGTAGCAATCCACTATCTTGCACCATTCTTCTCCCTTCTTCAAGCGTAATGTTTTTGGACTCAAAATTAATTTCTACCCTTACCTTTGCAACTACTTCATCATACTTTTCTCTAGGAACATCTGCTTGTGTCAAATGAAGTCTTTTATGGTACTCCTCCCTCTTTTATCTCAAAACAAACTCTTTAAACTCCCAGGATTTTACAAACTCATCATTAGAAATGAATTGTGAACATGCCAACTCCCTCACATCATTGAGGTTATCTCTCCCCATAGCCATGTCCAACCCAAATCTTTGTTGAAGAAGGCCAACAATATTTGGTCTTGGGGGGATGGCATATATTTTTGAGTTTCATCCATGGTGATATGAACATCTTCACTTTCATCTAGATTGATGGGATTTTCAACCAACAATGGCGGTTTCTCAACTTTCATCCTCTTCTATGGTTACTCTCTTAGGGGAGAATTGGAATCCACACTGATTATTTAAGGGGAAGGATCTAGGGAGTGACCTGTGGTGGTTTTGATTACACATTTTCTCTAATAACAGGCCCTTGGGGCCTTCTAATAGAAAGGTCGAGTATAGGTCACTTTTTTGGTTTCTCTTCCAAGGTAGGGGCCTTACCTAAAACTCTATCAAAATTCTTGAACACCACCTCAATCTTGGCAATTGGGTCAACACTATCAGAAAATGCTCCACAATAATAATTATCACTCTTATCCCAACTGCCTCTGCTTCGACGAATGTAATCCATTTTTCCTTTCTATTTTTTACCTCAAATTCATCCTTTCAATTTCTTATGACATCTTCATTTTCATCAACTTGATGGTGAAAATTAGACCTTCTGATACTTTTCTTGATTTCATGTATGAAACCTTCAAGGTCAAAATCCATGACTTTTAAATGAAATAACCTCTATTCCCCAAGCATTTATTTCAGCGTACCTAATTCATCTTTGACTGAAGTGAAATCTAAAAAGGAAGTAACATAAGGGAAACAAGACCCTTTCTTTTGTTTCCTTAAATGAAACTGGCCAATCTCATTCAATTTCCATATAATTTTCGTGAATTCTAACCTAGGTGAAACATATCTAGGTAGCACATGGGGGGCTTGAAGGAACCCATATATTTTAATAACAATTGAGGTGTCATTTAGGTAATAATCTCGCCAGTTCATACTCCTAACTCTAGCCTCCTCCTTTTGGGCCTAAGGAAATCCAAAATTTCCTCATGCAATCCGATTCCAAGTAGACCCAGCCTTGCCATGACTTGTCTTACAAAGCAATTCTTAAAAAACATATTTGGACTCACTACAATGTTTGTCCCAAATATGGTTCCAACATTGCACTGGGAGATTGTTTCCCTCTTTATCTTTCATGTTCAATTGTAAAACTTTTCCGAAATGATCTTTCCCTTTGTACAAAAGCATATAGCGAAGGAGAGAATACCACTTAAAATTCATCTCCAACTCCTTTCCACTTTTCCTTCTCTTGATGTCCACCAGCTAATTGTGAATAGCCTCAGCTACAAAGTTGGCATAGTCAAAGTGACTATTGACAAAAGGATGATGTATATCATCAGCCATATACATAAGTGTTGGCAATACAAGGGAAAACAACTGTGAGGGGGGGGGTGAATCAATTGTCACATAAATTCGAAACTTATTCAATTTATTAACCTTATTCTCAGATATGATAATTAACCATGAAAACATAAATCATCAACACATCAGAAACACACATAACACCAAGATTTTTTACGTGGAAACCTTGTTAGGGGAAAAACCATGGTGGAGGTCAGTCCACAAGATTATACCCTGTTAAAAGTATAATGAAAATGAAATATGGGGAATGCACATGCATTTAGGCACACTGCCTAGAGCTCACTGCTCAATTACAAGGGAAGACACATTGTCTTACAAAGAGATTTAGATTACAACCATCCAGATTTTGAATTGAAAAAATAGCATCTGCTAATGCTTGATTACAGCTCCAATTGAGCACATGAACACTTGTCCACTCTTCTTCACTCTTCTTCACACTCTGCTCTGCCTTCAAATGATTTATAAAATTATTCACGCAAACACACATTCAACATACTTCAAATGAAATGAACAATCACTTTTATATATCTGCAACATGAAATTTCATCCCTTCATGTCGGCCACAAAGAAATAATAAAACGAATATAAACTATTGGCCCAAAACATTAAATATTTTCAATGCGAATCAACCAAGGTTGGCCATAACTTAGTGAGGACCCAAATCAACATCTCCGACATGAAAACACTTCAATTAATTTCTCCTTGAAGATCCACAACACACTACAAACACTATGTCGACCAAGAACAAGAAAAACATGCACACAAGATAAAATCTTGAATCATGAGCACAACGATCAATGCAGATGTGCAACAAAGATAGATCATGATCTAGAAACATCCACAAGCATCACGAATCATAAGAGAAGCATCCGCAACAACTGCACTACTGAAATAGCATCATCTTCAATCAGGAACACCAACTGAAGAAATGAAAAAATTGTGAAAATGAAAATCTTCATAACTTGGTCAAATCTTCATGTGGATCTTTGAAACTCGACGTGGATAAACTAGATGCACTTAGAAACAAACCCTTTAGTCCACAACCTCTGATCAACAACACACATGAATAAATGACATACTGAACTTCACTTCACCACTGACAACCTACAACTCATTTATTACAATTTTCTCAATATCCTCGACATATAAAACTTCAAATACATTTATGCTAATAGTGTTGACATCAATGAAAGCCACATATCAGCAACACAACCACAACATCCAACAATATCCCCCTTTGGAATTTATGGCAACACATTATGTGAAAAACACCATCAATGCAACTAACTCTTGCTTAGGTTTTGACTCATCTTCTCCTCAACTCTTTCACATAATCTTTCTCCCCACAAGGCTCTTTCTCCTCAGATATTCCTAGTTTTTCACATGAATCTTCTCCCCCTTTGACATCAATGACAAATATCTCTAAGCTCTGAACCACATATCTGAATTTCTGAACCATCTGACTACTCCCCTTGAGTAGCAACCACCACAACATCAATCTAAAGCAAGATATGATTGTGAAATGCATAGACTAATGTAATGCAATGCATCCTTAGTTCTGATTAAGAGGGGTAATCACGCCTAACTTCCCTCTGAGAAACTCAAAAGTATCCTTAGGTAATGTCTTGGTAAAGATGTCTGCAATCTGCTCCTTAGTAGGCACATACTCCATTCTGACTTCCTTTTCACTTACCTTCTCCCTCAAAAAGTGGAACTTGATAGATATATGCTTTATTTTTGAATGCAACACCAGATTCTTGGAAATGTTAATAGCACTTGAGTTATCACAAAATATAGCAATAGGTTTATCATATACAATTCTGATATCCTTCAGCATTTGTTTCATCCATAGGACTTGAGTACAATTGTTAGCAACAACAATGTATTTGGCCTCTGCAGTAGACAAGGAAATGGCATTCTGCTTCTTGCTTAACCATGAAATTAGCTTCTTACCCAAGAAAAATGCTCCACCACTAGTACTTTTTTTGTCATTCACATCTCCTACCCAGTCAACATCAGTAAAGGCACTCAAAGTATCATCATCTTTAGGATATCATAGGCCAAGATCAACAGTTCCCTTCAAGTATCTAAAAATTCTCTTCACAACAGTCACATGAGATTCCTTCGGATTAGATTGAAATCTAGCAACAATACATACAACATTCATGATATCAGGCCTAGTTTGAGTTAAGTACAACAATCCACCAATCATTGATCTGTATCTTGTCTGATTTGCTTTCAGAGAATCATCTTCTGTTGTCAACTTGCATCCGGTCACCATAGGTGTACCAACTGGATTTGAATCTTCCATACCAAACTTCTTCAGCAATTCCTTCACATACTTGGAATGAGATATAAAAATCCCTTTATCTAACTAAGTAATTTGCAATCCCAAAAATAATTTCATCTCACCAACCATAGACATATCAAATTCATTTTGAATCTCATTAGCAAACTTCATGCACAAACCATCATCTCCTCAAAACATGATATCATCAACAAAGACTTCAACAATCAAATCTTTATTATGATCAATCTTGAAATACAAAATACTATCATCAATACCTTTGTTAAATCCAAGCTTTAACAAATAATTTTCCAATCTTACATACCATGCTCTAGGGGCTTGCTTGAGTCCATACAATGCTTTCTTTAACTGACACACCATATCTTCCTTATCAATCAACTCGAATCCATCAAGTTGCTCAACATACACTTCTTCTTCCATTTCACCATTTAGAAAAGCTGATTTTACATCCATTTGATAAACTTTATAGTTCTTGTGAGCAGCATAGGCAAGAAATAATCTTACAGCTTCAATTCTAGCAATAGGGGAAAACGTCTCTTCAAAATCAATTCCTTCCATCTGTGAATATCCTTTACATACCAGTCTTGCTTTGTTTCTAACGAATTCACCTTACTCATTCAGTTTGTTTCTAAAGATCCATTTGGTTCCAATGACATTCTTATCCTTAGGTTTGGGAACAAAAATCCATGTATCATTCTTTTCAATCTATTTCAATTCTTCATTCATTGCTTCAACCCAATACTCATCTTTACATGCTTCATTCACACTAGTAGGCTCAGTCCTTGAAATCAAGCAATACTCTTCTGCAATCTTACTCCTAGTCTGGACACCTTTGTTCTTATCACCTATAATCTGATCTTCTGAATGGTTCAATCTTAAATACCTCAGAGTCTTCTTAGGATGTTCTTCAACTTCAGGTTCTTCTAATCTCTCTTCTCCTCTTTCACCATTTTCTTGATTTGCACTTGATTTGTAGTCTAAACTTGCTTTCTTTGTTTGAACTATCATCTTGATCATCAGAGTCATATCCATAGGTTCTAAATAGTGTACCAAAGTCTTCATCAACCTTAACATTTTCACTTTCAACCATTTTCTTCAATCTTTTATTGTAACACCGATAGGCCTTACTTTTAGTAGAATAACCCAGAAAGATACCTTCGTCACTCCTAGCATCAAACTTTCCTATGTCTTCATCTCTCTTAATATAAAATTTTCTTCCAAATATCTTGAACTATTTAATAGTAGGATTTAGCTCAAAAGGTTTCTTACTAGTATCACCTTTGATTTCTACCCAGTTGAGTGTGTACACAACAGTACTCACAACTTCTCTCCAATAGATATCAGGGACATTTCCTTCTAGCATCATAGTTCTAGCATCATCTTCAATTGTTTTGTTCTTACTTTCCACAACTCTATTTTTTTGAGGGGTTCGTGGTGCAAATAATTGTCTCTTTATTCCATATTCTTCACAAAAAGAATTAAATTCACCGGAAGTGAATTCACCACCTCTATCTGATCTTAGACATTTAATCTTCAAACCTGTCTCTGTCTCAACCATAGCTTTAAAGATTTTGAACTTTTCAAGTGCTTTAGATTTCTCCCTTAAGAAATTAACCTAGACCATTCTAGAATAATCATCAATGAGTAACATGAAATACCTGTAACCTTGTAAACTTCTGACCTTAGAGGGACCACATAGATCAATATGCACAAGCTCTAACAATTCATTTGAACAATGCTTTTTACTCCGAAATGAAATCCTAGTTTTCTTTCCCAATTGACATTCCTTGCATATTGCATTAGTAGGTTTCACCAACTTAGGTAGATCTCTCACAACCTTAGTGGAACTTATCTTGACAATATTATCAAAGTTAACATGACACAACCTCCTATGCCATAACCAACTTTAATCAACTTGAGCAATCAAACAACTTTTACTAGCAGCACTCAAGTGAAAGATATTACCTTTTGTTTTTGTACTTGATGCAATTTCATTTCCAGAACTCAATATTCTGCACTTTCCATCCTTGAACTAAAGATTGTATCCCTTATCAACCATTTGACCAACACTCAAAAGATTATGCTTCAAGCCTTCCACATACAGAACATCATCAGTATTATGCTTACCATCAAGAGAAATGCAACCTCTTCCACATATCACACCAGTTGTATTCACCAAATCTCACAACACCACCATCATACTTTTCCAAGCTCACAAAATTACTTTTATCTCCTGTCATATGATGTGAACATCCACTGTCAATCACCCATTCATCTTTCTCTTCAACTCGAGCAACCAAGGCTTTCTCCACATTTGTACAACTAGTAGATTCAGTAGATACATGATTATTTTATTTGATAGCAATAAATACCCATTCATCATCACTTCTATTTCCTTTATCAGATTCATCATCTGTCACACCTTCATCAACAACATAGTAACACTTCTTCTAAAATCTAGGCTTGTTATTTCTTGGTTTAGCAGCTCTTTCTAGACACCTTGATGCAAAATGACCTATCTTATTGCAAGAAAAACATTTAAGAGGAAATTTTCCTTCATACTTACCTTTTCCTCTCGGTACTCTTTTGACAATAAGTGCTTCCACCTCTTCTAGCTCTCTTTCTTCTTCTTCAATCTGTCTGATTTCATCCTCATACTTGAATGTCTTTCTAGATGAACTTTCGCCCATATCATATCTCTATCTATCTCTTCTAGAAGTAGTATCCTTAAATGCAGATTCAACCTTAGGAAGGGCATCACCAAATTCGCTCAACTCAAAAGCAGTCAGCTTACCAACCAACGTATCTCTGCTTTTGTTTGTTATAGTTTGGAGCTCTTCAATAGAACTAGCTTTGAATTTGTAAGAATTAGGTAGGGATCTAAGCACTTTAGCAACAATCTCAGATTCATCTATCTTTCCACCAACACATCTAATACCACACACAAGTTCATTCACTCTTTGCATGAAAGTATTAATGTTCTCATCATCACCCATTCTCAGCCTTTCATATTTCCCTTTCAAACTGTGCAACTTAGCAATCTTCACATTAGCATCACCTTCATACAAGGTTTCCAACTTTTTCAAGATGTCATAAGCATTCTTCAAATCCATAACATTTGTCATCTCAGAATCAGTCAAAGCACTCAACAAAGCTTCCTTAGCCCGAATATTATACTCAACATCTTTGATCTCAACAGAAGTAGTAGGGCCATTCTGTGGAATAATATACATATTACTTGTAATTATCCAGTATGGTTCACCAATGCATCTCAGATGGCGCTCCATTCAAGTCTTCCACAAAGAATAATTTGTTCCATCAAATCTCAGACTATCCTTCTTGTAACTTGCCATCCCGGATCACCTTAAGCTATTAAAATTATTCCAAGGAACCTACTCTGATATCAATTATTGGCAATACAAGGGCAAACAACTAAGAGGGGGGTGAATTAGTTGTCATAGAAATTCAAAACTTATTCAACTTGTTAACCTTATTCTCAGATTTGATAATTAACCATGAAAACATAAATCATCAACACATCAGAAACACACATAACACTAAGATTTTTTACGTGGAAACTCTGTTAGGGGAAAAACCATGGTGGAGGTTAGTCCACAAGATTATACCCTGTTAAAAGTATAATGAAAATGAAATATGGGGAATGCACATGCATTCAGGCACACTGCCTAGAGCTCACTACTCAATTACAAAGGAAGACACACTTTCTTACAAAGAGATTCGGATTACAACCATCCTAATTTTGAACTGAGAAAATAACATCTACTAATGCTTGATTATAGTTCCAATTAAGCACATGAACACTTCTCCACTCTTATTCACTCTTCTTCACACTCTACTTTTCCTTCGAATGATTTATAACATTATTTGTGCACAAACACATTTGGCATACTTCAAATGAAATGAGCCATCACTTTTATATATCCGCAACATGAAATTTCATCCCTTCATGTCGGCCACGAAGAAATAATAAAATGAATATAAAGTATCGAACCAAAACATTAAAGATTTTCAATGCGAATCAACCAAGGTCAGCCACAACTTAGTGAGGACCCAAATCAACATCTCCAACATGAAAACACTTCAATTAATTTCTCATTGAAGATCCACAACACGCTACAAACACTATGTCGGCCAAGAACAAAAAAAACTTGAACATGCAAGAGAAAATCTCAGGTCATGAGCACAACAATCAATGTAGACATGCAACAAAGATATAGCATGATCTAGAAACATCCACAAGCATCACAAATCACAAGAGAAGCATCCACAACAACTGCACTAACTAAAATATCATCATCTTCAATTAGGAACACCAACTGAAGAAACAAAAAAAAATGTCAAAATGAAAATCTTCATAACTTGATCAAATATTCATGTGAATCTCTGAAAATCGACTTGGATAAACTAGATATTCTAAAAAAAAACCCTTTAGTCCACAACCTTTGATAAAAAAACATATAGAAATAACCGACATATTGAACTTCACTTCACCACTGACAACCTGCAACTCATTTATTACAATTTTCTCAATATCCTCGACATATACAACTTCAAATACATTTATGCTAATAGTGTTGACATCAATGACAACCACATATCAGCAACAAAACCACAACATCCAACAATAAGTGGTACCTACATTTTTTAGTGTTAATCTTCTCCCAACATCTGGCAAAATGCCTAATATGTTGAGCTCTAAAATAGTCTTCAAAAGACTTGACATCAAAAGGCTCAAGTTCGTTATCAGAGATTGTCAATGACTTCGCCTTGAAGCCTTTCTATCTAAACTAAGGGATCTATTTCATTTTGAAGCTACTTTTGTCTTGGTGGTATTTTTTCTAAAAGAAGCAAGGTCTATAACCTTATCTGCGACCACATTGGGTTTAAAAACCTCCAAAATAAACTCCTTGGTTATATATCCATTAGGACACTTCCATCCAATGCCCTAATTACTCTGTTATTTTCATCATACCGAGAAGTAAGGTTTCTGATGAGTTCCACATTTATAAAGACATTAGGAACAACTAGCTTCCCCAGATCATAGGTCCATACACTAGAGATAGGGGAATGATGGTTTCTTTTTCCATACCGGTTTAGGAACAATTCTCAACCAGTGACTATGTCATCTTGGTTCTTCAACTCAACATCTCTGCAATTTTTGGCTATGTCTAGTACCCCTCTGTTGCATTAGGGCCGAGGTTACGTTGACGTTGAGGCTATTTTGAGGAACCCAACAATTAGGCCAAAATATCCTCCTTAAAGGGTCTTTTAGATGTAGAGCCAGAGGGTTGGGTGTTTGATTGACTCATAATTCTAGAATGATTTTAAAATTGATTTCTATCGTATGTTTGTTCAATAAAAAGCAAGATTGATTATGAGCTTCAAGAATAACAATGGTGAATTTTTCTAGAAGGTCGTACCTATTTTTTAATTATTCTGAGCTCAAGTTCATGCAGAATGGGTGCACCTTTGTGATTTTTACTATTATATCAGACCAAACAAATGAGATGCTAGCCTACATTGAACTAAAAATTGATGTAGGAAATTAACTAAAAAGATGATCCATCATCCATCACATCTTCCATCACTTCTAGTTCACGTGACGACAGTTCATTCATCTACCCATTTATCGATTTTGAACATGGGTCATCCATCTAGGAGGGATGTACAAATATCAATGATGAGTAAGGCCTTGATTTTCTTGGAAAGGGTGCAACTGTCCCCTCTCTCCAATATAATTCTCCCACATCCCATGTGAGAAGATCGTCACACAATGTACGTCCACGGTTTCACAACAAAGAAAAGGACATTCCACTATGGGCCTGTGGACTTGTGGAATCCTTTATCTTCCGCCATGTGCCAACATTTTGTGGAGCTTTGATTTTCTTGAAAAGGACACAATCGTCCCCTCTCCAATAGGATTCTCTCTCATCTTACATGAAAATATTGTTGCAATGTACTTTCATGGTTTCACAACCAAGAAAAGGACATGCCGCTATGGGCCTGTAGACTTGCGAAATCCTTTAATCTTCCTCCACATGCCAACATTTTGTGGAGCCTTGTTTTTCATGAAAAAGATGCAACTATTCCCTCTCCAATAGGATTCTCCCATGTCCCACATGATAATATCATCATAGTTTTCTTCCATGGTTTGACAAACAATAAAAGGGCATGCCGCTATGGGCCCATGGACTTGCGAAATCCTTTAATCTTCTGCCACATAAGGGGGGTTTGAGACATGTGGCAAGGCATAATTTTTGAGATCATATTCCAAGACTATCATTGACGATATTTTATATTGTATTTAATGAATTTATGAATCATATTGAATAAATTAACATACTATTATTTTCCATTGTTTCAAATTTCAAATGTAGAATCTAGATTTTGAATTTTAACTTTTATCCAAGGATTTAATAGTTTCTAGGTATTTAAAATTTATATTGCATTTTAAAATTTCAAACTATAGTTGATATTGTATATTGTACTCCATGAAATTATGCATCAAATTGAATAAATTAACATATTATTAATAATTTCATATTTTAATTATGTTAAACATGTACTCAGTGATTCATCACTCAACTCAATGCTTAATAACATATTAACAATACTGTATTTGACTCCAATTTTTGACAAAATTTTGTTGAAATATCAACAACCTATTGTCAGAATACCGACAAATCACTAAAATAATTTTCATCGCTAATTTTTTTTTGCTTTTCTGCCTAGCTTTAAAACGTCGAAATCATGACTCAGCTTCGTCAGTTGCCGCCATGAAAAAGGGATCTGGTGTTTGTCAGAATATCAACAAAATGATCATCGACCTAACAATGAACAATAGATAGAACACAAGTGGCATGCCTTTGTGAAAGTGTCGAAATAACAACAGACATGTCCTTTCAAACATTTGATGTATAAGTATCCATTTTTTTATATAAAAAGGAGAGAGGTGAATAGGAAAAAAGAATACTGTAGATAGTTTTTTTTTTGTAATGATGTTTTCATCAAAAAGACTTAGATGCATGCATGAAGTTTGATGAAGTTAATGAACATATATGAATTTGTGGCTTAGTCTTTGGTATCAATTGTTTTTGGAATTATACAGTTATTGGGAAGTATGAAAAATTATATATAGGTAAAAGCTTCAATAATTCTATACAGTTCAAGAAAAAAATCAAGGTTATTAATTCATGTCATTTTATACATTCTACAAATCTAAGTTGAATGCAACTAATTTGTAAATACTACGAGTCATCATCAATGCTAACAACTTTAAAGTCACAACTATTGATCCAATATTGATAAAAATATTGGGCATTATATAAACCACTAATATCACAACTATTGAAACATGCTTAGCTACTGGGTCCTCTCCCCTAGATTAAATTAAGGAAAACATTATTGTAAACACAATATGTATAGAAGAATATGAATGCAAAGGAAAATAGATATTAGCAAAACATAAATGTAAATAAAAGTAGTGTGAGCAGAAAATGAATTTAAATTGGTCTCAAATAAATAAAATCATACCCAATTAACATTAAGTTATACTGACCTTGTACTCATTGCCATTGCCAATCTTGAAGGTTACTTTGATTCCTTCTGTAGAAACTCTCTGGCCACGAGGCAAGAGAAGGCGGGAAAAACAAGTGTATATTGATGACTTCCTGACAATAAAAAAGAAACAAGCAACCAGTCAACCCTATTAGAACAAAATAATCTTATGAATTGATTTTATTTGTTTTACTGGCTAATGGATAGTGGACCTAGTTCTCTTTGAGATCATACTACTAAGATGTGTTGACTACCAATATTCTGCTTCAATCTCTATAAGTTACTTTTGTCTTAAATATATTCAAGATAACTTTGCAAAACAATTCCCTGATCTGTTAGAAATTATGCATATTATTTTGTTAATACATCTCCATTTTGATATTTTCTTTCAAAAATTCATAGAAAGATATGTAATGCCATATTTGAAACTTACATATTTTAATTTTACTAGTTCTGTAATTATAGGATATGATTCCAACAATTGTGAGATGCATTTGCAATATGCTAGATGAATGAAGTAAACTATGCAATTGGTAGGTGTAAAGCCAAATTCCTTAACCCTAGCCAACATCCTTCTTTCCTGTTCTAAAACATGTGCTTTAGAATAGGGCATGAAAATCCATCTAAGTATAATGAAAAGGAGATTTTTGTCAGATATTATATTACATTAAGTTGAATGAATGTAAGTAGAGAAATTTTTGCATACCTGCAGATGGTACAAAATTTCATGGTTAAGTGGAAGCCTCCCATCAACAACAAGATCCAAATATCCATGTATCTTGTATCTATCTCAATCGAGCCTCTAAACCCTTTAGAGCTATCAAATTTTCCACTAACCTGTTATGCAAAAAAGTCAAATTTTAGAGTTATGTCACCACTAAAAACAAAAAAAATAGAGCTTTGAAACCAAATCCACACACAACACAATGTGGTATTCATACAAAGCCATACAAACAAACTAAACTTAGAAAATTGGAATGGAAACAACTTCAAATTATGATGCAAAGCATGGATTCACTTTACTCAACTGGAGTCACATTTCACAATAATGGGTTCTTCATCTAAAACATCTGTACGAGTCAAATAGTAAAGAGATTGATGAAAAATAGAGGAAGTAAAAAGATACTTGGATGTAGTTGGATTGAAGGCCATAAATTGGTACATGTTTTTTGTGTAGGAGTCATATCACATCCACAAACATGGCAGAGCTATGCAAAGCAGGAGAAATTGGATTGGAAAATGAAGGCATCAGGGTATAAAGAATCATTTTTCTGCCACCATAGTGAAAAGTTAGCACTTTCTTTCATCTTTGCATATTGGTTTGATGTTTCAAACAATGCATTTATTATATTGAAAAGTGCATTACCTTATTGATCTTCTCTTTGTTTCAAGAATAGTTTAATATTCTCTACTTAACAGGGCCAACCACGTGACAGTGGAAGCTCATTTGGACCTTCCCCCCCCTCACATCACTCTCAATTCCCCATACCCGATCATATAACATTAATCATTCATTCATCCATTAATAACATATAACATTCATTCATTCATCCATTAATAACATATAACATTCATTCATTCATCCATTAATATCATATAACACTCATTCTTTCAGTTTTTACATATTATCAAAAATATGGTTGTCATAATATGATAACAATCACTTTTTTTTTTGTTTCTTTTTTGAAACTCAAAAAAGCTTAAGTGGAGTATTTTTTTCTAAATCATCAGTCCCCCCTTCAGTTGTTTTTCCCTCTACTTGTGATCTTAATGTATGCCTAGTCGTGTACTCACAACATGGATGCCGCTACAAGGGGGGTCTGCTGCAATAACAAAAACTTATGTTAAATTGATATGTTTTATTATTATTGTTACAAGTATTTCTTTAATTAAAAGAACATTAGAGTGGTTCTCTTTACCTGATGAGGCCACATCATGTTCCTAATCTTGTCTTATAGCCTCATGCTCAACATGTTGAAAACCCTCTAAATCTTGATCTGGAGTTGAAACATGAAAGGTTACATTAATTAATACACCAATTGTAATTAAATATGTTTAAAAGAACATTAGAGTGGTCCTCTTTACCTGATGGGGCCACATCATGTTCCTGATCTTCTCTAGCTTGATCATGCTCAACATGTTGATCACGATCTACATGCTCTAAAGTTGAAATATGAAAGGTTACATTAATTAATACACCAATTGCAATTGAAGATGTTTAATTGTATTAATCCATACTACGTTTTATATAGCACATGAATATATCCAGTATTGGGATGCACACCATGACCTTCATCTGCAAGTTGTACTCCACCCTCACCAGGTTGCATTCCAATGTCATGTACAATATTATCATTGCTTATTTGTTTAAATGAATTAGGCACATAATTACTTTATGGTGGAAATTAATATTGAATATATTGCACAAGTATTCAATTTTAAATATTTTTTTTGAGTTTATTTACCTGTGTGTTAGATGCAATGGAAGATTGTGTTTTCCTAGTCAAGACTCTTAGGCATTTAGCCACGAATCCATAGCATTACTGGAAGGAAATCTTCAGGTCCTCTTTTGTGGGTGCTATGTTGAATTCAGAGCCCTGCATTTTTGGATAAGATTATGAATTTTGCTTCTATGGTGTGATAAAACCAAAATTGTTTGCAATTTATTATTTGGATGAAATATTTCATTTATTGATACTTACAATTTGTGTGGCTAATTTCATATAACCACCAGAGCCAAGTTTGTGCTACCCATGTTTTTCTAGTCTTGCCTTTGTTGCCTTCAATGTGTTGGGCAGCCTATGAAAAGTTTGAAATACGTTAGTGTGCAAACCCCAACCTTGGTACTTGCAAAACAACAAGAATAAACAAGTTAGACAAGAGATTGCAAGCCAAAACAAGGATTCCCCATGAAATCCATTTACAAACTCAAAGTAGGAAAGAAAACAATGAAAAGCATGATAAAAAGAACAAAATAGATTGAATCGTAATTTAAATGTGCAAACTCATGATCCCATGGGGGAATTGGTGCCAATTTGATGTGAAAATTGGCCCTTTCCCAATTCCTAAGATGCAAAATTGATGTGTTGAAGATGATTGATCCACTTTGTTGGTGAGAGATGAGTGCTCCAAGCCAAAAATATGCAAAAACATAGCTATGAACTCAAGGATAATGGATGAAATTTGAGAGATATTTGAGCATGGTAACTTTGCATAAATTGTGGATGGTCAAATGAGGATATGAGCTCTTTATTTATAGAATTCCAAGATGGATGAATGTCTAAATTTGAGCAATGTGGGACTAACATTCATCCAATGGCAAGATGCCACTTGTCAAGCTATGAATGGATGGAGGATGTGCAAGATTTGGGGTTTGTGCCAATAAATGCATAATTTTGAATTTCAAATTTGTTGAAATGACATGTAAGAGGGAAGGGAAAATGCAATAAATGCCACTTGGCTCAAGGCAAAGGACATGTAAGATGAATTTATTGCCTTGTTGGATGTACATGTTGACTTGGAATTTTTGAATTCAAATTGAGAGAATATTCCAAAAGATGCCTTGTGAGGAAAATAGAGATTTAATAAATGAATTAAATCTATTTTCATGTGCAACTTGCATTATCTAGAGGATGGGACATGAGATGAGATTAAATTAATTAAGGGTTAATTAATTTAATGAGAGAGGTTAGATGATGTGACCTATTTGACTCAAATGTATGGATTTATTTAAATCAAATAAGAGAGGAATATGATAAGAGGCTAATTAAATAAGGATTTTGATTTATTTAATTAAAAGAGATGGTGTTAGACTAAATCAAATAAGGTTTTAATTTATTTAATTTAATGGATAGACTTTATAGATTTAATCAAATAACTGATTATTTAATTAAATAGGGATAATTAGATTAGATGGATTGATTTAATTAACAAAAGAGATTGACTTAATTAGATAAAATGATATATTCAATTAAGAGAGGAATATTGATGAATTTAATCAGATAAGGAGATTTGATTAAATGGTTAGACCGAGGGATGATTTAGGAAGAAATGATGTTAGTAAGTCAGGATCAGATGCACAATGTCAATCATTATATTTTATGTGTCTACAGTTAGATTATGTAAAAGGAAAGAGTAATCAGTATATAATTACATTGTTGATAGTATCACATACCTTCCTTGGCCTGGTGGTGTCTTTCCTTTTTTCTTTTCAGCCTTCTCCTTTCCATTCGACACCAGGTCCTTCCACTCCCTCTCTGAAATCATGGGGGGATGCTCGTACTTTTTTTTCTTCTCTAAATGTGACCTATATTGGTCCCTCACATACTTTAGATAGGTACTAGCTTTCTTAAGGACCTTGGTTCGGTTGAATGTTTTATCACTGAACAACACAACTAAATGGTTAATGAGCTCATCTTTTAAATCTTGATTTTGGGCATTCCACCATGTACGTATGGTTGGCCAAAGAGCTCCAATGTAATATCACTTAGATGTTTATAAAAAAATCATTTCCTACAAAATGATCATGGGATCATTAGTCTAAAAAGAGTGATCAATAAGTAGATTTCTATTGGATTATATATAATATTAATTAATTTTTTTTAAAGTACTTGGGACCTTCTCTATCTTTATGGGAATGAAATCCTCGGTCACCACAAATGTGACCGAAAATGTTTCCGTACTAGTAATACGGGAAGATCCAGGAAATGCTACTAAAACATCACCAATACTAGTGGTCTCTACATCCCCAGGTACATGTCCTGACGCATGTTCTGGATGTGTTCGCTGCCAAAGGGTGCACTACGGATGCCTGCATGGTATGTGTTGCCTACATTTCAGACGACAATATAGGTATGGATGATGGGGTAGATGATGTGATGTATGCACAGGAAGATCAGGATGGACACTTGTACCAACCCCTACTCCTCGGGCAACACCTGCAGTACCCTGATCATGGCCAACAACATCATGAGGATGCAAAAAATCCTATAAAACAACAAATATTTTAGTTCATGACATAAAAGAGTACAAAATATAAAACCATGAATGAACTTATGTTATAATTAAAGACCTCATGACAACTTACTTGCAAGTTTTGTGCTCTCTCAGTCAACATTTTAACCCTCTCTCTTATCTCATCTATTTGAAGCACTATGAATAACAACTGAAGGATTTCTTCATTGTAGTTTTTTTGGGTCTTCCTTATCATATCAAGAGGGTTTGTTGAATATGTGATGTCATCATCACATAATAGTGACTGCGCCTCCCTATGGATGCTCTCCTCTACTGCTGGTGCCTTTTCCTGATCAACCCACTGCAACATGAATATTAAAAACATTATCGAAATTAACCCAATAAACTTATGAAAAAAACATAATAATAAAACATTTTGGTTGTATCTAATTTGTACAATTACAATGAGCTAAACCTGTCAGGTAGAAGTTCCTAGAGATGCATCGCGATCTGTGCTCTAGGCCGGAGCCTTCCCCGTACGATCAATGTCCTACTGTGACAAAAATTAAATATAAAAAAATATTACCGAAATGAAACCAATAGACTTACAAAATAAACAAAATAAATTGGAGTCATTAATTGGAGGTTGGGTAAAATGGTATATAGTACATACCACCCCCATAGTAACTGTGTTTGTATCTAAACTATTCAAATTGTAATTGATTAGAAACTCTTCCGCTGTAGTTATTGATTTTATCGCACATACGAATACACAGTTTCCCTTGCGCTCCTCAAATATGCAATTGTGTTGCTTATTTGTTGACCCGGGTCGTGTACTATTTATAAACCCTGCAATATTCCCTGATGCTTTTGGACTTCCGTCAATATACATAGCCACTCATTTATTTTGATCCTTATCTTTTAGCTGTATATAATTTGTTGATAGTGCATACCTATGCGTACTTCATGTATATTGAACCAACTGCATCCAATCTTTGTAACTGTAACAGGGTCTAACATACTCCATCAATTTAGTAACTTTTTCGTAATAGACCTTTATGCCATCCATGCAAAATAGGGCCAAACCATGTAATGACGATGGTGTTATGCGATATATCCTCTTGTTGACACAAAAATCAGTGTTTATTGGAGGAAGTTCCTTGGGTACCCATTGTTTCCGTAGATGTTTGCACCTCAAGGGCACCTCGATGTCACCTATGCTCTCATCATCATAAGAAAATGACCCCCCTTCAACAAGAAAAAATTCCATGCGTTTACAAAATTTTCTTCTAATCTTTTCACCTCTAGTTGATCTCCTTCTTTTAGACCTACTACACGTCTTGCTTTCCTCTTCTATTCCTGAATTTCCCTCACACGAGGAAGACAGATCTGAAAAATATCTATTTGGTGGTACCTGCACTCATAAGGATGTTGGATGAAGTTCTTTCATGGTGATGTTATCCCAAGGTGACATTATGATTAATCTATCATTTCATCGCTAGAATTTGATAGGTTATAAGGTAATCAAGTCTTGATAGATTGCAAGTTATTGTTAATACCGTCCAAATGTGTCCATCACAAATCAAATCTACTTAACGTTTTAACTCCCAAACTTTGTAACAAGTGTTAAATGTGACTATGGTCCACCAGTTACACAACCAAGGCCTCAAATGTATTCTCTAATTGTAATCAAAGGAATTTTTCTCTTCATTCAAGTAAATAAACTTGAAGGGAAACACCACCAAGTGGTTTATTGGACACCTACATGACTAAAAATAGCAGAAAATTTACATTTAATTTCCATATGTCTAAGTGGTTAACAGGGAGGGAGTGTGTACTAGGCCTGGTTAAGTCATCATAAGTTTATGCTTTGGCAATAAAAAATATTTAAGTCATCTTAAATCTTCCTATGTCTAATTGCTAGGAGACTTTTGGTATGTTTTAGGGTAGGATGAGTGGTTGCATCAATGTTCTAGTTCTCTATGACAAGGCTTCAACATCTTCAAATAGTGAAAGTAAGTGCTCATAGTCATTTGAAACAACAACATTTTGATTATGTATGATGGTAGGATTTGATAACTTACAAGAATTGGCTACCCAACAAACTTAAAGTTAAAAGAAACTTTTTTAGTTTAAGGGGTTAACACTTTCTTTCATTTTTGCATATTGGTTTGACGCTTCAAATGATGCATTTATTATCCCATTTCTATCATATTGTATTCCCATCCCATTGAAATTGTTGAAATTGTTGGAGTTGATAACAAAATTTCATATCAAATACCACATTCTTGAAGCAATTTTCTGTGTTTTTACTATTTTTTTGAAGTTCTTTTGTGTTGTATGGATCTGTACAAGCTTGAAATTCTCTGAGATCATTGATGTAGATAAATATATGTGTCCCCTTTCATTTTCATTTGTTTTGAAGTGCTAAATCATTGTTTTGTTGGAGAAAACAATCAAATACAGGAACTGCCATGTTTTGCCTGTGTAAGGGTTTGAGGGCTAAATAGAAATGACATCCACCAATCCACCCACTGTCTTGGAATTGTAACTCAATGGAATTGTGTGAAACATGATATGATAGAGGTTCATTGCATTTAGGGGTCTGTTAAAGCAAGAAACTTGGCATTGAATTGATGCCCTAGGGCTGACAGGGGCAATTTTCTTATGAATTTGTGGTTGTTAAGTCAGGGTTTATCAATTTGATGGATATCTTGGTAGAGTCATGGTGACACTATTTGATGGTCCAATCTCTACTTCAAAACAAAAATAAGTCCATTTGATCCTTTTATAAATGAAAGGAAATTTGATGCAATCCTATGCCTTGTCAAAGTTTTAACTTAATAGTAAGGGCATCATGAGTACTTTGTTGGGCCCATTTGATGTAACAATCTCTAATGCAAGGATTGAATTGTCTAGAATGTATCTACTATCAAGAAAGCCAATTTTTTTACCTGTATGACTATATCTCAAGCAATAGGTTTAATTGTGATGGCAATGATATTGACAAAGATTTTGTAATCTAGGTGTTGAGAAGCATAATTGGCCACCATCCTAGGAAAGATTCTTCATTCTCACTTTTAGGTGTTAAAATTTAACAATACCTTGATTGATGAAAGAGCCTGAAGAGCCTTTCTCCATGGTATCCAAGTACACATAGTAGTGGTCTTCTCTTATATGGTTGGACATGATTTAAAGAACTTAGCTAGGAATTATTCATTTAACCTAAGGTTTTCTCATAATTCCATGATTGGAAAAGTATGATCAAATTCTTCTATTATGAAGAATTGGTCTATGTGCCTCTAGTAATCACTATAAATGTTTGTAAGGATAAAATGACTAATTGCAACAAGTAGGAGAGAATCAACCTTGAGTTCTTCAAAGATTATATTCCTCTATTCATAATTTTTAAGAGTTGTGTGTGGAGGAGGTTATCACTACCAAGAAGGGAGGAGATATTTCCTTGCATATGTTTGTGGTGGAGGTATTAAAGAAGAATTGTATGCCTCTATTTCCATTCATTAGATCTAGATTAGCCTAGCATATACTTGGGCTCCTTTGCCTCTATAAACTTCCATTTGTTTGAGTTTATGTTATGTAAGTGTAATTCCATGCTATGTTGAAATATAAGAGGTGGAGGAGGCCAAAAGGAAATAACCAATTTTTAGTTGTACCTTCAAATTCTTTTCTTATTGTTTTATGTTTTTAGCAACTTTGTGGACATAAGATTTGAGGTAGGTTGTACAACAAAGAATAACATGTTCCCACCAACAAATTGAACCTCGAAAGTTAGTGGGACTTAATTATGAGTTCTCGATGAGAATGATGACAATGTCAATCTTTTTGGAGGAGGTGGGAGGCATTAAGATTAATGTGGAGGATGTTGGGGTTAACTAGGTGGTCAAATAGCTAGATTGACATGAGCACATGAAGGATCAATAAGAAAAGGAAACTATAAGTTCAAGTTGTGCAAGATGATTGAAAGGGGAGGGAAAAACATAAAGATTGGAGGAAAAATAAAGACAAATTGGTCAAATTCACTAAGCTTGTAGAGAGGGCTAAGTCTATAATTGCTTCAGACTCATGCGATGAAGGCTCTGTGTGATGAAATCCTAGACCTCAACCAAGATGTGGGTAGATTATGGGAGTTTTGCCAAGACCTGAGGCTGGTTGATAAAACTGTGAAAGACTAAGCTATTTTATTTTTTCTGTCTTGCCGGTGTTGGCATGGTGTGATGGTTTATAGGTGGCATTGTTGTTCTTGCCACAAAGGTTCAAACCCCTTTGGGGTGGTATTATTGAATGGTTTTATTCCGGTTCATAGCTCTAGTCAAAAGCGTTTACCCCTTGAATTTTTTTTTTTTCTGTCTTATCTTATACCATTTTACGAGAATGGGGGTACCAAACTAACAGTACTCATTATCCCTTGGTCGTTAATTTTCCCTGAGTTCCCTCAACCTCATCCTTGGCACTAGTATTGACCTTATTTTTGTCAAACCCCAATCCAAATACCTGCAAAACACAACAAAAGAACACATTAGGAGATCATATGCAAGTAAGAACAAGGATTCCCCATGAAATCCATTAGCAAAGTTTTAAATAGGAAATAAAGCAAGAATGAGATGAAAGAACAAGAAAGCAAGCTAAATCATATTGAAGACAATGCAAACTCTTGATCCCATGGGGGAATTGGTGCCAATTTGATGCAAAAAATTGTCCCTTTCCCAACTCCAATGCTAGCTTTGATGGTGTGGTGAAGATGGTGATCCACTTTGATGAAGAATGATGAGTGCTTCAAGACAAAAATCTGCATAACCTAGCTACAAATTCGAAAATATGGATGAAGATTGCTAAATGTTTGAGCATAGTAAGTTTACTCAAATTGTGGATGATGAAATGAGGAGATTAGCCTCTTATTTATAGAATGAGAAGATGGAAAATTCCACAATGGAGCAATGTGGGACTAAGAATTAGCCAATGGAAAAGTGCCACTTGTCAACTTGTGAGTGGATGGAGGATGTGCAAGTTTTGAAGAATGTGTCAATAAATGCATATATTTGAATTTTGAATTTGTTGAAATGACATGCAAGAGGGAAAGAAAGTGCATTGAATGCCACTTGGCTCAAGGCAAAAGGACTTTGTAAGAGGAGTAAATGCCTTGTTGGAAGGACAAAGTCCACTTGGGTTTTGAATTCAAACTTGAGGAATATTCCTTAAAAGATGCCTTGTTGAAGTAAATAGAGATTTAATAAATCAAATGAATCTATTTTCATGTGCAAGTGGTAAAAGATGGAGGATGGGACATGAGAATAGATTAAATTAATGAAGGTTAATTAATTTAATGGAGGGATTAAATGATGTGACCTATTTGACTTAAATTTGTGGATTTATTTAAATAAAATATGAGAAGAATGTGATAAAAGGATTAATTAAATAATGACTTTTGATTTATTTACTTAAAAGAGATGATGTTAGATTAAACTAAATAAGGTTTTAATTTATTTAATTTAATAGATAGAATTTATATATTTAATCAAATAAAATTAATTATTTAATTAAATAGGATAATTAGATCAGAATGGTTAATTTAATTATAAAGAAAGGATGACTTAATTAGATAACTGATTTATTTAATTAAGAGAGGAATATTGATGAATTTAATCAGATAAAGGTATTTGATTAAATGGTTAGACTGAAGGATGATTCAAGATGAAACAATGTTAGTTGTCAGGATCAGATGTCCAATGTCAATTAGTATATTTTACGTCTATACATTTTTCCCCTCTTTGAAGCAATGCACTTGTTGCGTTGGTTCAAAGAATAAACGGTCTTGATCAAAGCCAAAAAATTTTGTTTTCAAAATCTTGCCCCACTGCTGCCTAGCGAGAGGAAACATGCTACTATACTGCCCCCTAGAGAGATTGGACGAAAATTTTGATTTTTGGGTGATTTCGCAAAAAAAGAGGACAAGGTGCCTGACAGGTCCAAAAAGGCTCCAGGAGGCCAAAAACGTGTCTAAACGCAATAAAACGATGTAAAAAAAGTTCAAGAGTTCAAAAACCTAGCAAGATAGCCAAATAGGGTCAAAATACCCTAATTTTCAAGCTTAAAAGGGCTCTGAGGGGTCACTTTTAGTTCACTTTCACACACAGCCCTTTAGCAATTTTTAGATTTGAGCTCTGACATTTTGACGAGATGGTGCAACGACAGCTCCCGATGCACATTTCCAATTGATTTCGGACATACCTGCGACCAGCCGACATTGGGGCACCAGTAAGTGATCCTTACTTGAGCTTTGTTTTTCATTTTTCGCGATCATTTAATGCTTTTAAACTTAGTTCTTCTGCAATGGTGCTATATAGCGCTGCTCAAAAAACAAACTGCACCGCTTGGTGTTCCAAACTGGCTCGCCATCACAGACTATGCTGCGACAGTGGATCTTTGGAGTTTGGAAACAAACTGCAAACTCCGATGCTGATGCCATGGCTAGTGGGGTCATTTTAAAGTGCGACGCGACAGTTCTCTTTTAAACCAGAATCTTCCCAAACTACATTGCTCTGCAGAAAAGTACACTACCGCAGTGCTCTTTCAGAGTTTAGCCCTCCAACGTCATAGTTTGAAAATTTGAAATTGCGACGCCTTCACAGATAGCGACATTGGGATGGTTTTTTGGATGCTCGGAAGGAAAATTTTCAATATTTTTAACATGGCGACCTTTCCTGATGTAGGACACAGCGAGGGAGCTCTATTCTCAGGAGCACAAATCGCGGGAGATTTTCAGTTACCTGCGAGACCTTAGTGACAAGGAGTAGGATTAGCTGTAGGACATGGGCCTGTGGTATATTGCATACATAGTGCCTGTGCAAACCCACCTTGGGATGATGTCAGCACTTGCTGAGAGATGGCACAGTGAGACCTTGTCCTTCCACCTTCCTACTGGCGAGGCCACTGTTACCTTAGAGGACGTGTATTGCATCCTTAGATTGCCGATTCATGGTCCGTGAGTTATTTTTTATATGGATGCCGAGCGGGACGCCTGTCACTCAGTCCTCGCCACATATGAGATTATGTTTTGCGAGGGTCAGATAGAACTAGAGCACCATAGGATGCTCACATCATCGTTTCATCTAGTGGTTGCAGCGATCATCTCAGGTCTTGTTGCCCTGGATTGACTAGGCCAATATTTTAGTCCCGGCTGGGGACTCTGCTGGGAGCGGATGGTTCACGACAGACCAATTTGTTTTGCTTGGGGGCCTGTTCTTCTTGCGTCACTCTACAGGGACTTACACGAGTACGTCTACCTCAATGATAGAGTAGTCAGAGCAGGTGTTACACTTCTCCACGTGTGGGCGTGGGAGTACATTGCTGTTCTTTGGCCGCAAGTCGTTGCAGTACTGATGGGGCCTGATGATCCCCTAGTGTGGCGTTACAGAGGTGGTGTGTCCTTTACACACATGGGTGAGCACGAGATTCCTTACTGAAGGAGGGTCCTGGATGAGATCCAAGTTCTTACATGGCGCCCATACCTTGGTCGCCCTGGATGGGCTGACAATGCAGAGCAGATTTTCTTTACCACCAGGACTGCTTCATGCAGGGGCGAGAGCATATGATGGTGGAGAGATACCTGCCAGGGCAAGTCCAGCGTCAGTTCAGTGAGGCATAGGATCAGCTAGATGATGCCTATGTGACCATATTTTCCCGCACTATATCACAGGGTTCATTGGGGTGATACATTCTTGCTTCTAAGGCAGTAGACAACTTCATACAGTTGGTGGCCCAGCCTTGGGTATAAGATTAGGGACCCGTAGATCTAAGCGTGACATAGGCCTACATAGATTGGTTTCGGCCACCCCTGCGGTTGACAGTTCCAGGAGTACCCTCCACTCGGTGGAGAACAAGGGGAAGAGGGGGAGGACGAGGATAGAGAGATGGTGTGTGGTAGGATTAGTCGGTTGGGGCTCCAGTTCAACTGGTCTAGGGTGATGTTTAGATGTAGGACCAAGAGTAGGTGCCAGCCAGACAAATGCACCACCACGAGCTGAGGGTGAGGATCAGCCTCATGTGTAGCCTGCACAAGCATAGCCAACAGGGCAGCCAGATCCCTGAGATGCACTGATTGCACAACTATAGGCTTAGGTTCAGACCTTGACAGGGGAGAGGGATCAAGCTAGGGTTAAGAGAGACCAGGCTGTTTTGCAGAGGTAGGCTGCAAAGATACAGGCTGCCGCAAAGATGGGCCAAAGATAGTAGTTGGAGAGCATGGCAGCCTCCTCTTCTCATAGCATAGTGTCCCTTTGTTCTTACAGGGAGGTCATCCAGGAGGCGGACTATTATCGTATGCACTATCATCAGGCCGTACCCAGAGTAGAGTGGGCCTCAGATTACTCGTAGTGGACCAACCACAGACCAGTAGAGGGTCATTGTGATAGGGGCGAGGGCAGTAGAGAGGATGGGTAGACCTCACTTTGATCAAAATGATTATTTTTTTGTGCTATATGGGATAATTTTTGATAGCCTGTTGGGCCTTTTTGTACTCATTGACACACATGTACAGTGATCCAATTATTTTGTATTATGACAGTTACCTGATGATGATATATATATATATGAGATGATGATTTTGATATTATGTGATGTGTATCATTTATTTATGCATTTATGGATGGTTCTATTTCTATATGCTATGCAATGATGTTATGGTGTGATGCGATGTATATATGGATGCATTTCTTTTTGATGATGTATGCATTATGAATAGATCTTATATTATGTTGTTTTATTCATGATATGCAGATGGATTTTTATGATATGTAATATGGATGGATGGTGATGTAAGTTTTGATGATGATGTAATCTATATGATGATTTATGTATGTTGATGCAAATGATATGATATGTGATATGAAATGTAATATGCAAAATGATATGGAGATGATCTATGGTGTATACGCGAAATGATATGTGAATCATGCTTATATAATGATTATGGATAGATGTACACTTTTAATGTAATGAATTTTTATGTTCCTATTATGCTTATAATTGTATGGAATGATTTATGCAATGAAATGCAAAAATGATTGTGATGTGGTTATTTATGAGGTGTTCTATATGATATGGATGACTGATGGATGATATGTATGTTTTTTATGATTTATGTATGATGCAATGTGAATGCAATGGTCATGCTTTATATAATATGTATTGATGATGTAAATGAGATGGTTTTAAGATGCTTAGAATAACAAATATATTATCCTAAACATGTTAAATGATAATGTAATGTATGTGATGCATTTAATGCAAAGTGGTATGGTGATGCTTTATGCAAAATGAACGTAATGTGGGAGATGACTTTATGATGTTTATGTGATGTGAATATGTATGCTTATAATGCAATGGATTATCTATAATTCTCTCGTACCTATTATGTTTGATTATGCAGTATATGGTAATATGAAATGATTATGAAATGTTTCATGCAAATGAATGTTATGCGATGGTTTATGTGAAGAATGTAATGTGATGGAAAAAGTGGATGTAATGTGATGAGAAAGGGATGTAATGTGGTGAAAAATGGATGTGATTATTTATAAAAAATGCTTATAATAACATGTTTATATGATGATGAAAATGCAATGCATATGTTTCCTATATGATATGTTTATGCAATATGCTAATGATTTGTAGATGCAGGATCGATGACGATGATGATGATGATTAACTATCATAGTACCTTGTTAGCGTGATGAGCAAGAAGGGATGAAAGAGAAGAAGACATTTCAACAAGACATAAGATGATGAATATGCAAATGATGATGACTACTTGCCGAGGAGTTAGGATTTTCAAAGGGCCAATTTTCTTATGTTTGATAACACACGTGGTACGATGCATCAAGGTATAGAGAACCAGGATGGCGTTGTACCTAGTGTGATGGACTTTGACTTGACAAACAAATAGGAGTATTCTTGTTCACACCTGACATACAAAAACTTTGCTAGGATGCACTTTAGAAGTTTCAAACAACTCGGACCAAAACATGGAAAGGTATAACCTATCAATGCAATAGTAAATAAGTTGCCCAAAACACCCTCCATACATATCTAACAAAGCAAGTATTCACCAAGGTTATTTTACAAGAACGTCCAACAAGCACAATAGACATAAAGATAATGATCCTTGCCCCATTCCTATTTCTCTAAATCCTCTATTTGGATATCATCGAGAGGTCCTTGGAATGAGCACAATAAGATAAGTCACAAGACAAAGATAAAGTAAATAAACAAGCTGATGTTTTTCAATACCACTAACCAAAAGGGAATGTTTTTCTAAGGATAACAACCAAAACTATTGCCAAAAGATAATGCCCATTGTAGGAAGGATGCATCCTAGGACATGTTAGTGGATGACAACATGCCATTTTGTTTTTCCAAAGTGTTCTTTCAAATGATTGATATGGGACCAATTGGATGATGGGCTATCGACACAAAGAGTTGACCAACTTGCTTACGTACTGACTTAGACCTGAGACTTGGCATTTTGAGTTTTCACTTTTTACCAGCTAGACTTGTTTCTGATTGTTTCACCAAAGGTTGAGGATGACGATCGTTTATTATGAGTGATGTTATTATGAGTGAAAGTGAGATAAGACAGATGGGTTTTTTCAAATATTTGGATGTTTTTGGAGTTTTTGCAATGTTTTTGAGGTTGTTTTTGGTATTTTTTGAGATTCTCAAATGTTTTGATTTTTGATTTTTCAATGTTTTGGGATTTTCTGAGATTTTGACCAAGAGACTAACCTAAAGACATATCCTAGGGGCCTCAGGGGCTGATCAACAAATTAGCCTTTCCTACGTTATACACGCAGAGACCACGTAGTTCGACTTACGACTTGACCAATTTATAGATGAAGATATACATGATGAAATGTCAGTTTATTATGACGAACTCCTAAAGGACTGACCTAAGTGTCTCGGGGGATGATCAAAGATCAACCTTGCCTAAATTCAAGGCTCAGAGACCCGTAGTTCGACAAGATGACTCTATTTTTGAATTTTTGACCTATTTTTGGGATTTTGATATGTTTTGAATGTTTTTGGATTTTGGTGATTTTTTGATGTTTTTGGATTTTTTGATGTTTTGATGTTTTTGGATTTTCTCATTTTAGGACTTCAAGAATATACACGAATCTGCTCTGATGAGAATATGCCCCCAACGTGATGCAATATACTACTCCGATAAAGGCAGGACAAACTGACCTTGAGGATGGGCCGAGTAGTACTAGGAGGGATCATGATACGAACACAAGACCAAGCTATGGGTGGATGTGGATGGATGAGTGATGGATGAAGATTCAAATGCGATGGATGATGGAAATGTAATGGATGGATTATGTAGAACAAGTTGTAAAGATCCTGGTGGATGGAAAGTGCTTATTTACACAAGGCGCTTGTTTGCTAGGTTTTCACCAAGGTACCTGTCCAAAGTGCCACTGAAATGGTTTTCACTAGAGGATGATTTTTCTCTTTACTATTTTTAATCCTTTTTTTGATTTTTTTTTGTCACCAAGACGCCTATTTGCCAGGTTTTCGCTAAGGTAACCATTTTTTCATGACATTTTTTTATTTTTTGATTTTTTTGGTTCTATACCTTGAAAGATTAGGTATAATTTTTTTTGAGATGAGAGCTATTCATGGGCTCTTGCAGAGGTTCCCTTCGGGTGTTGATAACTGATATGCCCCTGACTTATAGCTTGCTGTGATAACAAATGGTCCCAACCAATTGGGTTCAAATTTTCCTTTATTATTTAGATTTGGGACGCTCTTTTGATTCTCCTTTAGTACCAGTTCTCCGACTTGGAATGTTCTGCTTCTGATTTTCTTGTTATAGCTCCTCTTGAGTCTATTATGATAGAATTGAAAATGATTTAAAGCATCTATACGTCGCTCATCCAATAGCTCCAGCTCATTCAATCTTGATACTTGGTACTCCTCATCCGTGATGAGGTTTTGTAGTGATATTCTTAGTGACGGGAGCTAGATCTCAATGGGGAGTACTGCTTCTGATCCGTAGACCAAGGAGAAGGGGGTGGTGCCGGTGCATGTGCAGATGTTGGTTCGGTAGGCCCATAGGGCGAGATTGAGCTATAGATGGCAGTCATGACCTGCGTAATTGACTGTTTTCTTGAGGATTTTCAAAATGGTTTTATTTGTGGCTTCTGCTTGGCCATTGCCCTGGGGATAGTATGGGGTGGAGAAGCAATGTTGGATTTTGAATTTTTCACACAAGTTGTGAACATCTTGATTTTTGAATGGTGTGCCATTATTTGAGATAATGGCTTGTGGGACACCATAGTGGAAAATGAGATAGTTCAAGATGAATTTTGATACCTACTTCCCGGTTATATATGTCATGGGTATGTATTCCACCCACTTGGTAAAGTACTTAGTGGTGGTTATGATGAACATGTGGCCATTAGATGTAGTGGGAGTGATTTTTCCAATGAGATCGAGTCGCCACTGTGAAAAGGGCCATGGTGTGATGATGGGATGAAGTTATTGAGTTGGAGCATGGATGAGGTCCCCATGCAGCTGACATTGTAGACACCTTTTGACATAGTCGTTTGCCTCTCTTTCCATTGTAGGCCAATAATACCCCATCCTCAGCAGTTTCTTGGCTAGGGTCATTCCACTCGAGTGTGAACCATAGATGTCGCTATGTTCTTCAGTTAAAGTGGTCAATGCCTCCTCAACATTTAAACAACGTAGTAAGGTTCCCTATATGCTTCTATGATATAAGGTATTTCCTTGGATGAGGAATTGGGATGCATTTTTGACAAAAGTTTGTTTTAAGGTTGAAGGTAAATTGGCAGGTATGACCCCTATTCGTAGGTAGGTATAAATGTCATGGTACCAGGGATCACCAGGACCAACAATTTCACACACAAACTCTGATTATGGTACCTCGAATGCAGGCACGAGAAGCTATTCTACCAAGAATTCATGTTTTAGAACGTTGCAAGGAATGTCCAGTAGGGATACAATTGTTTCCATGGCATCTGCTGCTCTATTGTTTGCTCTAGGAATCTGCTCAAATGTGATCTTGATAAAGGATTCCTTGAGATTCTCCACTAGTTTCTTGTATGGAGTGAGCTTATCATCCTTAGTATGGTATTCACCGTTCACTTTATTTATTATCAGTTGGGAGTCTCCATATACTTTGAGGGTCATGATGTGCCATTGCACTACTATTCTGAGACCTATGGTTAAAGCCTCATATTACGCAATGTTGTTGGTGTAGGGAAATGCCAATTTATAGGACCTTGGTATGTAGTCCCCTTGTGGGGTGATAAAGAAGACACCGGCTCTTGATCCATGTTGCGTGTATGAGCCATCAAAGTAAAGTTTCCAGTGAACGGCTATGTTGAGGTTGAAGATAGATTCGTCTAGGAGCTCTGAGATGAGAGGATTCTCTGAATAGATTGGTGCTTCTACAAGTTGATCTGTGATGACTTGGCCTTTAATTGCTTTCTGCTCTATGTATTCAATGTCATACTATGATAGTATCATGACCTATTTAGCCATTCTACCAGTGAGCATTGGATTTGATAGTAAGTACTTGAGAGGGCCAATTTTGGCAATGAGTTTTATTTTGTGTGCCAACATGTAATGTTTGAATTTCTGTGAAAAACACTACTGCTAAACATGCTTTCTCAATGAATGAATAATTTAACTCATGCCCAACCATTGTCCTGCTGATATAATGTATGGCCTTTTCTGTTCCATTTTCGTTGTGTTGAGCTAGGAGAGCACCAAGGGCTGCAGCTGTTGCTGACACATAGAGAATTAATGGTTTTCTTGGGATTGGTGGCATTAGGACGGGTGGTGTAAGTAGATATTATTTGATCCTATTGAAGGCTTCTTCACACTTGTTATCCCATTTGTATGCTACTCCCTTGAGAAGTAGGTGAGAGTATGGATTATGTTTATCTGCCAGTTGTGCTATGAACCTTTGGATAAACTAAAGCCTACCTTGGAGACCTCTTAATTATTTCAATGTTTTGGGTGCCTCCATCTCAAGGATTGCTTTTACTTTTGCTGGATCTACCTCAATACCTCTCATTGATACTATGTATCCTAGCAACTTTCTTTATTGTATGCCGAAGATGCACTTCTTTGGATTTAATCAGACTTTGTATTCCTCTAGCCTGTCAAAAATGGCACTTAAGGTTGCTATGTGATCCTTCCTCTTTTTGGATTCAACTATAATGTAATCGACATAATCTTTGACAGTTTTATGGATCATGTCATGGCCCTTTGGTATGTTGCTCCTACATTCTTCAAGTTGAATGGCATCATATTCCAGCAGTAAGTCCCCCATGGACAAGTGAAAGCCATTTTATGTTGGTCTTCTTTAGCAATCATATTTGGTTGTATCCCGAGAATCCATCCATCAAGGAAAGCATTTTGTGTCTTGCCGTCATGTCTACGATCATGTCAATGTTGGGCAATGAGAAATCATCTTTTGGACATGCTTTGTTTAAGTCCTTGAAATCTGTAACTCCAAACTCCTCCTCGACACTAGTATTGACCTTGTTTTCACTCCTCCAAACTCTTCCTTGGCACTGGCATTGACCTTTCACTTCTCCAATTTGACGAGCTACAACTTGGTTTCATTAGGTTTTAGAGTATGTTAAATTTAAAATTATGGCGCCATTTAGCTAGGTTTTAATATTCTACAATATAGTTTAGTATATATTAGCTATATTTTACATAATAAAAAATATAATTATTCGACTTATTATAATTATATATTATATTCTTTAACAAAATTATTAAATACATATAAAATTATTATAATTAATAATTAATAATAAGTATATTTTTATATAATACAAAATATAATTAATCTAATATTTATTTAATATAATAGTAATATTAGGTTAAATTATATATAATATAATTATATTTATTATTATATAATAGTATATATAGGCTTTTACCCGATATTTTAGAGGATTTTACCATTACACTGCAGATGGTTTGCCATTAAATGGCAATTGAAACTTGTTTTCCAATGATACAATAGTGGTTTCCAGGCATGAGATTTGTTTCAAGCTCAAATCTCACAACATATGTAGCCTATTAGCTAATACAAAGAGAGATAGAAACTAAAAAGATAGAGAATGAGAGAAAGAGATGAACTTGGATAGATAGGGGGAGAGAGAGAGAGAGAGAGAGAGAGAGAGGGAAAAGAGAAACTAAATTTTGATTGGTTGTTTCATGTCAATAATCCAAGGATGGCATGTGTCCTTGGGGAGTTATGCTCAAGGTAGCATGCCATTTGATTAAAGATATGATAATTCTCCTTTAAGACCTCTTCAATGTACCCATTGCACACTTAAGGAGACAAATATAAATATAGGGAAGAGATAATGAGAACATAAAAATAGAAAGGAGACAAAGAGAGAAAGAGGTAGAAAGATAAAGAGATAAGGATTACCGATTTCTCTCCTCTCGATCTCTATATATCGACCATCGACCCCTCTTCCCTTCTTCATTCCGATGATTTGATTTTGATCTGATGTTGTATTTATCCTCGATCTCGATCGCCTTTTGAGACGCGGATTTCGGATTCCTCGGACAGGATCCGCAAAGGATTGGATCCTTTTTTGATTCTTGTCTCTGATCTCGATGCCTGGTTTCTCGATCGAAACTATAATAGTGTTTTATTAAACTATAAGTAACACTTATCTTTCTAATGTCAAGTCTTCTTATAAAAATAGTGTTTTATTAAACTATAAGTAGATTATTGTCACCACTCTTCATTCCACATGAAATGCCAAATGTAGCAATTTTTTTGTTGCTTTTTCCAAGTTTCATTAACCCAGCTATTTAGTGGGTTGAATAAATTTGTGTTAAGACCCTTGGTCTCTTTAAAATAATTAGACAATATTAGGGAGATCGGGAAGGGGAGAAAACTAAAATCCTTCAAAATAGGGGTAGTTGTGGGTTTGTTGGTTTCTTTGTATACTATATACTTAGTTCCTCTAGGATAAATAAGTCATTGTAGAAATGAAAGATGTTTGATTATCTACCTAATATTGTTTTGTGTTTTTGAAATGGAAGAGATCTACAACTCTATAGAAATTGCTATATGCTAATGGTCAAATTATTAGACTATATAGATCATTTTCTTAGTTGTGTATCCTAACTAATATAGAGTAAGCTTTTACATTTTAATTGAATACTACATAATAGTTTATGTGTTGAAATAATTGTTTCCATTCTTTGTGTTGAAACCTTGGGGCAACAATTTTTATGCCTCTGTTGGAACTATAAAATTTTGAAAATTTTATAGTGATTTTGCACTCGTTGATTCCCTAAAGAAAACCTTATCTTGAGTATAATCCATCATAGTCACATATGATCACATCATTCTTGACCATTTGATATCATGAAAAACCTCCAAAATCTAGTATTCAAATATAACCCATATTGACAAGAATTTGTGTAGGTCTATTTGATTCATAAATCATTATATTTTCATTGTCAGCATATCGGTGAAATAATAGAAATGTCACACCAATTAGATTACATAAGAAGATACACATCAGGATGAAACGGTCCATGGTATCACTGATAAAGAGATTTGTTGGAAAGACAAGTTCCATCGGGGTGAAATGAAAAGGTCATACCAAGCATATAGGTCTCACTGATGAAGTTCCATCGACAAGAAACTTGTCTTGTCTCACCGATCAAAGCACAAGGAGTTGTATTAGCCAGACCAATGCCATCGGAGTAAGATCCCTGAGTTAGCTCGAGTGCATTTGTCTCGCCGATGAAATATCATCGGCGAAACACTCATCTTGTCTTGCTGACAAAACAAAGAAACATACTATCACCAAGACAAACACTATCAGAATGAGTTCAAAATGTCCTCTCGACCCACTATGTCACGCTAATAAGATTACATCAGTAGGAGTCTTGGTGACATACTTGAGATCAAAGGAATTATCATCGGGGAGACTTATAACATCGGGAAAATTACTGAATGTCTTAATGATATTGACCAAATTTCATAAAAGGATGCACATTGGAAAGATATAGTTCACAGTCTCACTGATGAATAAGTTTCATCGCTAAGACAAGCTCCATCAGGGTGAAATAAGGGGGTGAAAACATTATTAAGTTGTCTCCAGGGTTGAAAATTTTATGCTATTTAAATTGATATATCAAGTATATGTTTAGTTTATCTATGCACATTTGCTGCATCTGTGTGGTGTGATTTGCTGGTTCTTTCAAGTAAAGATTAAATCCTTCAAGTCAGTCACAGTAGTTTAGAAATATCATCTGGATTATTAAGAAGAACTTAGTAATTACATTTTTCCATTTATGGCTTAATAGAGCATAATTTCTATTTTGTTATTGTTGTTAAGCAAAAGACATTTCTGAAAGGATGCATCCTTTCACAATTTTGATATATTTATATCGGTTTCATAATGTAAAATAGATATAGGTGGATAGGAGAAAGATACAGTAGATAGTTTGCAATGAAAATTTCCTTTAAAAGACTCAGATGCATGTATGAATTTTGATGAAGTTAATGAAGATGTCTAAACTTGTGGCTTAATATTGGTATCAACTGTTTGTGGAATTATACAGTTATCTGGTTGTCTCCATTTTGATGCTTTTTTGTTGTTTAAATTGATATATCAAGCATGCATATTCAGTTTACCGATACACATTTTTTGTATTTGTGTGATGTGATTATTTGGTTCTTTCAAGTAAAGATTAAACCCTCCTAGTCAATCACAGTAACTGAAGAGTATTAATTGGATCAATAAGAAGAATCACATAACTAGGATTGTCATTCTATCTCAAGTAGAGTTTTTCATTCATTTACTTGCACGTTTATACAAGTTATAAACTACATCTATGTGCCAAATAGTTTGAATTATTGCCATCATAGATTACACTTTTCTAGATCTTCATTAGACTCCATACACCCAACAAGGCACTGGTCTCACGCATTTCATCTTTTAGTTTATCCATTTTATTTTTTACATCTGTTAACTGAACATATTCTAATATTACACATACACTTTATTAGGATTATATTTGTTCACTGTAATATTTCCATTGTGAATATATTGTTGTAAACAAAATCACATCACTTAAGTCTGCTCAGTTCGCAAAGGTAGACCCACCTAGGTTTGGCAGCACCTGAAGAGAAGAAGGTTCAAATCATTTGGTCTTGTTTGTTACCCTAAAATTAGATTCAAATCAAAGCTAACACATATCTTCATGACATGGAATTGATTTCACATCAAAATATGGCTGTATGTGACCGTATAGTGTTGCAAAATAGGAAAAATACAAATTTTTTGAAGAAAAACACAAATTTTTGAATGTCAAGAGCTTGTATTTTAAATCCTCAACCATCAAAAACCTTTACAATGATCACTTTATGCATTTTAAAGGCCTTTACACCTCTACAACTGACTTTTTAATCTTTTATGATCACATGAAAAACAAAACACACTAATTTCAAGGTTGTTAACATCACTATTGAAATGTTTTAATTTTTTGGCCTTTTAAATTTATTAAAACTCCCAGGACACCTCTAATACCATGCTAGTGGCTTGATAATAGCCTTATTATTGACATGACACTAACCTTGCACCCTTTTACATGTAAATTCTCCAATTTTCCTTAAAAAGGCTACAAAACTCTTTAGTGCAAGACTCAAACTCATAACTCAAAACTTCACCTAGAACATGACTAATGGTCTTCAGTGACCTTATTCAAAATAAAACATTCTTGAAATTCCTAAACCAACCTATTGACCTCCCTAATTATCATCACATGCTTAAGCACATAAGATGAGGTATAGGTACTCCTGCACCACTACCCCATCCAAAATTTGCTCACATTACACAAAGCCACAATGTTCCTCCAAGATAAGCCAATCAAATCCTACCTTATGTTTCCTAGTAATCAAATTGGAGATGATCCTAAAAATGACATTGCGAAGGGTGATTGGTCTAAAAAATCTAAACGACTTTGCAATTATTTCACTACTACGATCAATGTGTCATCTTTCATGAAATTTCCCAAAACACTATTCATTATGATCATAGGAAAATTTCTAGGAGAGCTACAATAGTTGTAACATCATGAATTAAAATTAAACATTAAAAAATACATCATAAATTAATTATGTAATGGCATAAAAATTAAAAACATCATGAATTAATTATGTAACCACATAATTCAAATATAATTCTATCAAGAAATTAATATCAAATAGATAATAAAATCACATAACTCATACATTTCAATGTCATTGATCTTCTCCTTCATCTAACTCTTTGTCTGTATCATCGATCCAGATTCGACAATGTAAGGATTGGTCATATCATCATCATCGTCATTGATATCAGTTTCAATAATGTCATCATCCACATGGATATCATCTTCATGAACATTAACTCCTACATCATCATGATCTAGTTCCTCCTCTTCAACATCTTCGTTAGGAACATCATCAACTAACTATTGATCCTGATCATCATCTACATCATCTTCTAGTTCTTTGGTATCTTCTTCTTCCACCACATTATACTTTACCGACCTTTCTCTTGGATCATGTCTAACAACAAATGACCAACCCTATTTACCTGGAACCTTCGAGTAAAATACCTGCTCACATTGGCTTGGAAGAACATAGGGCTCATTTCTAGCTCGCTTGATCGACCTTGTATTAACCATGGTAAATCCATTATCATGTTTTAATAATAGTTCTCTCAGGATCATTTTCATTCAATCGTAGCCTATACCATAGGATGACGAACAAAAATAATTTGAAGGACTTAAAATGACACTCAAGTATATCATCCAAAATCCCATAGTATCAATTTTCTGAGACTTCTAGATGTATGTCACTTCTAGATGAAACATTGGTCACTTGAAAGACTGCAGTTATCCCAGAATCACAAGTTTTCTTCGTGTCATCCAACTTTTTGATTTGAAATTTACGACCATTGCACCACATAGCCTTGTGGAGTTTCACCTGCAATATGTCAAACATGTAAAAATTATTGCAATATCGTCAATTGATAAACATATTTATTCTTGGCCAAATGTATGCAAGGAAAAAAATCTCAACATATATATACATAAATATAATTGAAAATAATTAAATAATATGGGTGATTAATATATCTATACGTACCTGTTTATCTTTTAAACCATATGCTAAATCAATTTCCCTTGGTGTAACATTGGAATCTCCATTATGATGAGATTCTTTAACCAATGAAGCCACACCTTCCCATGTTAATGCGCAACTAGATTGTTGACATTGTTCAATCCATACTGTCATCCAATCAAGATTGTTTGTGACATACAAATGTAGTGCATCCCACTCTTGACCAACTATATCAAAAAAAATTGAAATTCACAAATGACATATAATTAGTTAATTACCATAGTGTATGACCTTAATTTATAATTGATGTATATTGAAGATTAATAATTAAATAAGTACAATATACATAAAAAAAAATGTAAAATGTATTCTAATTAATCTCCATGACCATCTTATAATTACCTCTTACTTTCCTCAATCTACCTTTCCCCATCAGGTACTCCCCTTCGAATTTGTTAATGGAGATGGGTTCCCAAATGCGATCTACATGGATCTTTGCTACAAACTTAGGAAGATATTCAGTAATGTACACCATGTTCTGGTATACCATATATCCCTCCACCATAGAACCCTCAGGATGTGCTCTTTGTCTAACCAAAGCCTTCAAAAATTTCAAGTGCCTCTCAACCATCCACATTGACCTTGTGTGTACAGGTTCACATAATTCAATCTCCTCAACTTGGTGTATGAGGTAGTGTTCTTGTGCATTGAAAAATGTTGAAGGTAGACACTTTTGCATTTCACACATTAGACGAGGAATTTTTCTCTTCCAATAATTTATATCTTCTTTATGGATTTATTTAGATGACAACCATCTACAAGTGATTCAAGGCACAAATATATTAATGAGATTTAACAAAAATATACAATATATTACATAACAAGTAAAACAAATGGAAATTATAAGATCTATACAATGAATTGAACAAATATCGCTACTTACCTCATGTATTTTCCAAGATCATATATAACTTGCTTGACATTGTTGTCAAAGTTGTCTGGGAGAGATAGAGGTAGAACGTACTGCAACAATTATAAAATGATTTTTTCATTAGTTTTCCAAAAGTAGTAAACATAATACACTGAAAAGTACATGCAATATACAAATATATATATAATATATCAGAATAATTACCTTAATGAAGGTATGCCAATCATGCGTTTTCATCCTTGACCCAAATTCACCTTTCTTTGTTATGATATTGTTTATGTTCACAACAAATCTGTGGGAAATCAAATTTTTCATATGACTTCTTTAATAGCATTGCTTTTCTGCTCCGTTAATAACCAAGGAAGGGAACTTATATTAATTTGGTCTCCATCACTATTTAATTGAATGACATTTTTCATTGCATGATTGGCTTCTTGAATGTCACTACAAATTTTGACAATTTTTTCTTTGTCATGCCTTCCATCCAATATTTTCCATAACATTTTTGTTATATTCTTTCCGATATGCATTGTATCAAACAAATGCACAATTTGTAGCTGCTCATAGTAGGGAAACCTACTAAATTGTCTAGGATAGCTTTTCAGTCCCTGTGGAAGCCGTCCATTAATGCCTTGACGACCTTCATGAAGCATATAAGTTAAACAAATTAACAACGACAATCATTGTCAATTACATCATGAGTAAACACAACACAATATAAAATATAAATTCCAAACATATCATTTATGATAGATAAACAATTTGATCTGATGTATAACCTTGATGATTAATTCTATTATATTCCAACTTCCATAGGCGAGGTGTCATTCTTCATGGTTTTGATGTAGTCTCTTCTTTCCCATTGAAAGATGTTTTTCAGTAGTTCGATACTTATGATTTCTATGGAGGAAGTGCCTATACTCATCAAACACCCTTTCTTGAACTTGTTGAACGATGAGATTTCATCTTTGGACCACAAATTGGACATGCAAAATTTCTCTTTGTTTGAAGACCTGCAAGATCATATATAATTGGATTAAATATGTCAATTTTTATAATTATATATAATGAATAGATTATTTAAAAAACATGCATGATATCTACTTCATAAAATTGAATATCGTTAAAGTGCAGTTGAATGTTATAACATACCACAAAAATGTGTTAGCCCTGGGGCATCATGAATTTTCCATACAAGCATTGCATGGAATTGAAATTGACTTTGTCCTATTGGTATAGAGACGTCATACATAGTGATGCCATTCCATAACTTTAGTAACTCGCCGATAAGAAGCTCGATATATACATTCATCTCTTTAACTTGGTACTTACCTAGTTGAATGAACATAAACATTACATAATTATTATAACCATTTTACTGCAATATATATAAATTAATGTACATGACTATTAAATGAAAAAAATATAAGTCATTATGCAACAGATAAGACAAATGAGATGCTTCTATGTTAAATAAAGTTGATGTAAACAAATACCTGGAACAATCATTGCAAACATTATGTAATCCCTCTTTATTGGCATCCATGGAGGAATGTTATTGTTGATAACAAAAACAGGCCACATCGAGTAAATAGATCTCAACTCTCCAAATGGATTGACACTGTCCGCTGCCAATGAAAGCCTGAGATTATGAGGTTCTTCTTTAAATTGTGGCCATTTATCCTCCATGTCTCTAAATGCAGAACCATCCACATGCATTCGAATAATGTCATCTCCACTTCTATTCCATGCATGGTAATCCATAAATTGCGCTAAGCTTTCACACCTAAATAATCGTTGCATACATGGAATAATGAGAATATAACAAAGAACCTTGCGAGACACCTTTTTTGTTAGTTGATCCATTCGATATCTACTGATATGAAATTCTGGGCATTCTGTTGCAAATTCGTGTTGCTTATGATATATAATATGATCATTGGGACATGCATCTATTGCTTGATACTCCATTCCAATATCTTTCATAATGGCAGATAAATCTCGGTATAGGGAGGTAAAATATTTGATGGTGGTAATAAAAATTCACCAATCAATCTACAACAAAAAATAATTTGTTAATATAAAGAATATTAATGGTACATATTTAATTCTTTATTTAGTAGTGATGAACTAACAAAAATTAAAATAGATGAAAAAATATGACATATATGACATACCTTAATATCCGTGAGATTGCTATGTTGGATAAACCATTCATAACCTTCAAGTTCACCAGCAACAATACAACAAAGAGAAGAGTTTTTTGTGAGCCTTCATAAAGGGGCTCGTATGCCTTCTCAAGTATAGGTAAATCATGAACATCATCAAAGCCATCTCAATCATCATGATCAGCTATGCCACTAAATGTGTCATGGATCAATGTATTTGTACCATCATCTTCAACTGTGTTTTCTGGTGCATGATCATCTTCTTCCATAGGATCGTTAACTTCATCTTTGATATTCACAGCTCCATGTTCCTCTGCTTGCAAAAACATATTCTCCAGGCCCTGATAATCCATATCATGTGCCCTAGGGCACCCCACCTTTATAATAATGATAGACACAAATAAACCATGATCATGATCAAGTGATTTTTTATATAAAATGTTAAAACGATATAAACATTTACAAATTCAATCAATATAAACACATATAGTGAACAACTTACCAATGGACAATAATCATGCCCCCCTTCAATGTGACCATGCTGCCTACAGTGTTTCTCAGCTGTTGTGATTAAAAGTCTTCTTGTCTTTAAGCCCTTGCAATTATTGCAAGGAAAATAACATTTCCCATCACCCTTTCTTTTCAATCTAGCCCACAATCTATCAAGTGTCTTTTCATTTTGTTCTAGACTAATATTATCTGACATGATTTTTCTTTACCAAGCTTGAATATTTAGATCTTCAAAAAATATCAAATTCACACTCCAATAATTTTCAATCATAGACAGGTAACAAAATCTAATAATTCTGATATTTTACACCAAAAAAATTTGGCATGCAACTACCCCTGCAAAAGAGAAAGTCTAAAGTTAATGACCCCAAAAAAACACTTTAAAATGCTAATTCCAAAACTTATTAAATTCTGATTTTACTATGATTTCCAACCGTTAGAATCCTAAAATCAGAATATTGAACTTGCACACAACAAAATCTGGAAATGAAATTCTAAAAATGCACAAGTCTAAAAATGAAATTTGCTGAGATGTTGCTTTAAAATGTGATTTTCAAACCTGGAAGTACAAATCTGACTTCTCAAATGAATTCTAGAAAAAGACAATGACTACCATCAACCTGGCGATATCTTGAATTTTTTCTAATTTTTCTCAAGAAAATTGTCCTTAGTTCTCCACAAACTGTCACAAGTATAGAAAATTTGCAAGTAGAGAAAATTTGCAAGAATAGAAAAACATCCTCACTTTTTATGTCATCCACAATTTTATTTTGCATGTTCGTCGAAATTTTGACGAACGTCAGGGATAAAATTTTAAAAAATTGAAAATTACACATTAAATATCACAAGTACTCGACAATATATCAAATTATACATTTTTCATCAGAAATTTTTGTCGGATTTTGCAGTCAAATGAGTTAGTATAATAACATTAACATATAAAACAATGAACATCAACAATCGTTTAATGTGTATCTAGTAGTTGAAACCAGAGTTTTTCTTCAATCGATAAAATAAATAATATAGATAATTGAACATCAACACATTACTGAATTTGAGTTTTTTATTGATTTTCAAATGAAGGAATACATAGAGGCAATGAAAAATCTTGCTCAAAGAAAACTCTGTATAGAGCTGAGTTGGAACTTGGAAACTCATATTATCAATATCAAATCATTCTATCAGCTTTTCTAGCAACTTCCACTGCTCAGTTGATGGAAGTGTCATTTGTTCTAACTGATATTGTCTAACTTGAAAATTTGTTAACAATGAATTATTGAAATTCAAACTTGACTTGAATCTTTTAGTCAAAGTTGCATTCAAGGTTATCAATGGTTTGATGGAATCTAAAAAGTTCACCTCATCTGGGTTATGAGGAAACTGGTCCAAATCAATCTTCCTTGTACCCTACATCTTCTTTCTGAAATAATCCTTTCCAATGAATCACTCATTTGCATCAAAATCCTCTAGAAAACCAAGCTCTTTCAAGTTCCTTACCTTTTCATCCAACTTCTTCATCCTTTTTGCACCCAGATGCATAAATTCCTCTATTTCACGCATTCTCAAACACTTTTGAATCATAGATGACAACTTCATTGAGGCATAAATCCGATTATTAGTTCTTTTTTATTTCAATTCATTGTCACTAGCTTTGTAGACTGTTTGATGAACTTGATTTGCAGATTTCTTTATTTTCATCAGATTTTTGTTGTCTATTAAATATTTCCTGAGCTTCCTATAATGTAGTCTCATAGCATCAATCAATTGAAACAATTCACACAAATGATCAAACCTTTGCATTATTTCCTCCTTGATCTTTTGTTTCATATACCTCATTGTTTCTCTACAAAATGCAGTTAACTTATTTTGATAAGAGTTTATTTCATTTTCTACTTCCCTCAGCTCTGTCGCCAATCATTCACATTTTTCTCTCTTTCTCCAATTTTTGTTCCCACTGTTGATTTTCTTTCCCCAGGCGTTGTTTTAATTTTTCTGAAGTGGATTTTTCCTCATCATATTTCTTTTTTATCTCATCTAACCTTTGCTTCAATTCATTCAATTCCACCTCTATTTGTTTATCCTCTTTGCTTGTAGATGTAGAGGTATATTTTTTTATTCTTTCTTTCTAATTCATTGGTATTGTTATCTAATGCTTTGGACTCTTTGCTTTCTCATTTGCTAGGTATGCATGTAACTTTTCTATTTAAATTTTCAACCTTTTTTTTTTTCTCTCTTTCTTTAGAAATGATGTGTACACCAATTCATTGTTCTTTTTTGATACATTAATTTTGTCAAAAAAATTGTATCCAGAAAAATTCAACTAGAAACTGTTCATCTGAAATTCAAAGCATTCCATCTAATTTTTTGGTTTATTTTGAACTATGGTAACAACAAACATGTACTCCATGATCTTTTTATTTGGGTCAAATGTGGGTAATACCCTAGTTGTTGTAGGCTCTAAAGTTACAGTAGACGAACTCTCTATCAGTTGTTTCCTTTTTTTATATACAATTTTGATTTCTTTTTAAACTCATCATTGTAACCAAAACTTGAGGATGTAGAAGTAATGGAATGCTTGACTGGTGAAGGGACTAGGCGTACTTGCAGTTGGTGTTGCAACCACACTAACTAGAGGAGTTACTAGAAATAACTCAAGTTTGGGGTGGAACTGGTAGTTGAACTTGGACCTATTATAATCCTTGCCTTCTTCAGCATGCATTGATCACTGGGTGTTTTTGTAGTATCTTGTATTGTTGTCCTCTTGTGTGTAATTTTTTTTTGTAGCACATGTTGACCACTACTAGTACTACTACCCATACCATCACCTCCAGTGGTAGTGCTAGTTGCACTAGTTTCTCCACCATGGGAATGTCCTAGTTGTGATTGTATATGACCATGAGGATTAGGATTTGAAACTTTGACAAAATGAGTTGTTTCAGCTGTACTTGTATGCCCTTGGTCTATTTTATCAGCTCCAAGGCCTCGATTATCAACAGGTTTTCTATGGTCTACATCTATTTCCATACAAATGCCTTGTCCTTGGGACCCCAAACTACCACCTTCATAACCCAGTTTTTCGGCTATGCCTACTCCTAAAGTATATAATTTTTTTGTACTCTCACTTAAACCAAATTTGACTTTGCTTGCATATTGTACACTTTGTTCTTCCCTATCATCATCAGATTCAACATCAATTTCTTCACGTTAATTGGGATGCTCTATATTCCACAAATTGCTAAACTTAGAATCTTCTTCAATCTCTCGAAACTCTGCACTAGTTTTTGGTTCACCTAGCTCCTTCCTCATAAACCAAAAGGTAGTAATTTTTTATCATGACCAATTTTTTTTCTATAACATCCTTATCTAGAGAATCTGGCATTTTTACTCTACTATATGGTTTACCACCTTTTTCATAAAAAATGTTGTACCTCCTGATTGGATTCTTTGCTTTTGTTTGTTGGTCCAATGCCATAATTTTTATTGACAATTTTTCAAAAGAAATGCCTTTCTTACCAACAATTTTCCCTATTACTATTTTGACCTCCTCCCAAGAATCCTTGTTTCTCAAGTTTTCAAGCAAGGGTTTACTTTTATGTTGAATTCTACTTGCAACATTCTTATTGGCCACAATCCTTAATTTAATGGTGTTACATGGATCATACTGTCAGTGACATACATCATAAAATTTAAAAACTTTCAAAAGATCATGTGCCACACTAAATTCTTTTCTCTCAAATGTGAACCCTCAACATGGAAAAGGTAAAGAAGGAAATAAGGTCTTCTTTTGTTGACTGACAAAGTATAGTTGATTAGTACTCTCCATCTACCTTACATATTCCAATGCAAAAAATCCCTTTCTACCACATGTATTGGAAGTTTGTATGCTTCTACTCTTGATCCATAAACTCTTAGCACAATATATTCTACCATCAAGTACCAATCAACCAATTCTATTTCTTTTCCTAGTTGAATGCAATTTCTACAAGACATAGGAAATCTAGGCATTGGAGTATTTGTAATTGCTTGGTACAATGGAGCCTCAAATTAGTCTACAAAATGATTGTAGTTCCTTCGAGAATCATGAATCATGCATCCTTATCTTAGTGGTCTAATCATATACTGGAGCCATTTTCTTTTCCTCAGCATTCGTATAGGGTTGAATCTAAAGCTTGTTGGTTTGAAACATTCCACTAAATTTGAATAGAAAAAATATCACAAGTAAATTGTGAACCTAAATGTCTTAGTGGAACCTCCTTTAATAATTAAAAAATGTTTATGTATGGATTATATAATGTGCTCAAGAAAGTTATATTTGATAGTTTGTCCATTGTAATGGATCTTAAATACCATTTCAAAGAGGCTTGCACCCACTTCTCGATTGCTATCCATTCTGAGGCAACATACTAGCATAGAAATAGTATCCTGAACCCATGGTCTAAAAATTAAAAAATAATGAGGATTATGATTACTTTTCAATAATTTTCTATGAAATTCCTAAGCTATTTTATTTAAAAAAGTATTTTCTCCCTTTCATCTATTGCTTCATAATCACTAGCAAGCTTTTCTAGGTCAATGTGGATGTTTCCAAATTATTTGGTTGTAAACCCTATCACATTTATGAATTCTTCTATACAAATTGATAACATTTATTCTTTTCCATCTTTATTAACAATTACTCTTTTGTTTTCATCATAATTGTGGGAACAAATCATAATAAATTATGGGCAAGGGAAAACCTCATGTAACATGTGCCCTAATCCACTTACCCATGACCCATTGACTATTAATTTTCATTTGGTTTATAACCTTATTCTCACATGAAAATATAAGTTCTAAGGTAAGCCTATTTCAAGATTGAATAAATATCATGGTATTCATCAATGAAACCTGGGGTTTTAAGCACTCCCAGGCATAATCTATTTTTCAATCCGATTTTGCTTTGCCTTTCCCAACAACTTTGTCTGGTCTTTTAGTGGTGGTACACATGCTTGTACAGTGTGAATTCCCTCTAAGTCCTTAATTTTTCTTAAATCTCTCAAGTTCTCAACCCTAAACCCAAAGTTTGACAAAAGAATATTTTAAGAAACAATGAAATGTAGGAATTATGTCTTTTACTTACCCAAATTTTGATTCTTGAAAAGAATAATATTGAGAGGCATGGATTGGATTTGTTGAAACCCATAATCTCCTTGATACACTGTAATGAGCAATCTGAAATGTCCCTGTGTGTTGAACCTCTCACTTAAAAATAAAATCACTTAGCATTAGAAAGATCACATTTTTTTTTTCAAATATGGAAATGAATGAAACATCAATGTGTTGCCACCGGACTACACAATTAGTACATTGCATCTCTGTACAAATTCTTAGAAATAAATTGAACAGTTGTCTTGCATTGATACACCTTTTATTAGTTGATCACTTTCAATGAGAGGTGTCATCAATATCATTTGAATGCTCCATCTAAAAAAAAATCAACTGTTGATCTTTGTAAATCTAACAATTATAGAGTGATTCTGGAGGTTTAAGTTTGCAAGCCTAGTGCTCTGTGTATTTCATTTTGGAATGCAACTACAACCATCCATCAAATCTTCATTGAACGATCAAGTGATTTATGATATAAACAATGAACATGTGTTTTAAAGTTGTTTTAAACTTTAGTGTGCTAGGATACACAATCTTGATGATATTTTCCTTCAATAGAAAACTCATTAGAGATGTTGAGATAAGTCCACATGTCCATTCCACAGTTACTCAAGTCACATATAAATCTACTTTCAAAGCATCTTGCAAACTCACGAAATCCATTTAAAAGCAAGACATTGATTGACACCTATCCCCTTTCTGTAGTTCTGTAACAATTAATTTAACATTTATAAAACTATTCGATGACTCGCAGAAACATAAAGTGCGGGCTCACTTAAGCCATTTAATTAAGCACATCTAAAATCTTCTTCTCAATTAGGTAAAAGGCTAAAGCCTCCAAAATCTCACTTATCACATAAAAGACAAATAAATATTGATTTGACAACATTCTATTTCCATTTTAGTGTTTTTTGTCAATTTGATGACAACTTATTTTTTCATTTGTATTGCTTTATGTTTTAAATCTGCATACAAATATTTCATAAATAGATAATACTTACTTTCTTGAAGGAAAAATCTAGATTTTTCTAAGTTTATTTCATTCCATTAGATTTAGCACTTGTTTAATAGTAAACCTACTACCATTTAATTGTAAAAGCCTCCAAAAACTCACTTACAACATAAAATCCATATATATATTGATTTGAGAACATTCTATTTCCATTTTAGTGGTTTTTGTCAATTTGATGGAAACTTTCTTTTTTCATTTGTATTGCTTTATGTTTTAAATCTACATGCAAATATTTCATAAATAGATAATACTTAATTTCTTGAAGGAAGAATCTAGAATTTTCTAAGATTATTTTATTCCATTATAATTTGTTTAGCACTTATTATTAATTGTTTAATCTAGCCACATGCAACTAGAACTTTCAACTTGTAGCCTATTCATGCAAAAACACATACACTATAATATATTAACATACATAGAGTTTTCTATCAGTGTAATCATTAAACCTCCTTTAAAGTTTATGTACAAGTGCTACTTCTAGAAAGATTAATGCTATTGTTAATTACTTGTATAATTTGAATAGACATTGAACACACAAAATAATTCTTTACTGTAAATGAATAACGAAGAATAACACAACCATTTATTTTATTACAACTGAATTACAATGTTACATTATTACATAGCTTTTTAAAGATGAGTAGATCATGCAAGATCTTGTTTTGTATAAATGATACATGTCACTTTACATTAGACATAATTGATTCCAAGCTAGTAGTGGTGGCAATGGGATACAAACCATATTCTCAAATCTCAAACCACATCCACAAGGCTTGCTGACCATGGTTTGGATCTTGGGATCTCAAATATGGTTTTGCATTTATAAAAAAATTGTAGTCTGGTTTTGTATCCCACTATGGTGAAGTATGAGATGATAGTTAAATTTTTTTTATACAAAATATATTTTATAATATGCTCAATCTGATCCACCATAGTAGCCCAAAATGACATTATTGATTCCAAGCTAGTAGTGGTGGCTATGGGATCTAGACCATATAACCAAAAAAATGACTTTAAGAATCCATAGGGTGTGCCTACCATGCTAGGGAGATGGAAGCTATGAATATAGAAAATGTACCTATCTTGGTTACCAATTGGAATTATGCAGAAGATAAGGGGTACTAAATTTTCTCCCACCTTCTTTGGGCAGCTCAGAGGCACTAGGATAGCACAATATGAATCTGAAAGTCCATAGTTCCTCTTTGAGGGCCTCTGTCAAAATATAGTATGAGAAGTCACCAAATTTGAATGTAAACAAGATTAAAATACTTAAGTGGATGCACTCTCTGTAAAAGAATTTATCTCCATTAGAGCTCCTCATCCTGGTTCAAAAACTGTCTCAAAAGCTAGGTAAACTAGATCAACTTCTTTCCAATTCTACCCATTATGAACTTGAAGGAAATTGGTCTTTTACTTTGTAACTACATAACTAGAGGCAAGAGAATTTAGAGTAGATTCTCCAATAATACCACATCACCTTATTCCTTATTAACCTTGCAAAATGAAAACCCTTATCAAAATTCAGAACATTGCACAAAATAGTAAAGCCTTGTATAAAAGATTTCAATTGTGCTCACTATCCCTAATACCTATTTATGGGCCATTTATGAGCTCTCAACTCACCATCCCGATCCCTATTTACTCGTGATTCATGTGAGGTATATTTTCTCTTTTTTGAACTAACCAAGTAACTAAATTCAATCCCGTGAGAGCCACCTACACTAACAATGTTTATTTTGATTGGCATCTAGCTACATGCACATTGTACCTCAAACTAAAAAGTTGTCAAGCATGCCACTCAAATGATATGAAATGATTACAAATCTTATTTCAATTAATCACAAGATTAATGGAATCATCATGTATAGTACATCGTGTCATTTTCAATATCAAGTTATCCAATCACTTGCTTTGGATGTACATATGGACCATTAATCTATGGTATCACAACCATATTTTATTCAAAGAAAGACAATCTGGCAGATGTGCAAAAAATGATAAAAAGAAAACATGTGCCATACTTTCTACCATTTTCAGTATCAAGTTATTAAATCAAATAGTTTGCTTGCTTCATATGTACAAATGGAATTAATCATCGGTACCACAACCACATTTTCTTCAAAGAAAGACAATCTGACGGATATGCGGAAATCAATAAAAAGAAGACATGTGCCATACTTTCTACCATTCTTAGTATCAAGTTATCAAATCAAACATTTTGCTTTCTTCGAATTAGAAGAGGAACTTAATTTTGAATCTTTTAAAGATTTCCCAGGTACATATGGCATTATTCCATAGTTTTACAACCTTGTTTTCTTCAAGGAAAGACAATCTAGTGGATATGCAAAAATTGATAAAAGGATTGAGTATTAAACAACAACTGACAAGTAGAGTAGTTCGAAGCATTGAAAATATAGAGAATTAAATGGATTGTTGTAGCTTAATCATTATCAATGTCCACTAATAAGTCACAATAAATTTTTCTCACTTATGATCAGAACCATATGTTGATAATTAGTCTTAAAAGCACATTTTTATATGAACAAAGAAAAAAGGATTTACAAGAATGAAGCCACAAAAAGTATTCTAATTTAAGTAGCTAAAGAGTGAAGTACATATCCAACCTAGCCAAAAAGCCACTAGCCATGACAAAAAACTAGTCATAAAATACATATTACAAGAGTTGTACAATAAAATATAGACACAATTCATTCCTAAATTTTTTTGTAACAATAGCAAAGGCCCTGAACCAAGTGTTTGAGCAAGAGATGAATCAAATTGAACAAAGTAAGAGTAGAGAAGAAAAGGGAATCACCCAAATCCTTCCTCCAAATCTCTAGACTCTATAATAATTCATTTTTCGTATCACACACTAGACCACACCTCATAATGTAACCGGGGCAAGATCTTGTACTGTAGAAGTAGCTAGTTCAACTTTGGGAAAGATTCTACCAATAGGGGCTAACCCAAATTGAAAATTGTAATGCTCAAGTTTCAACTCCAACGAAGAGAGTAAATGGAAGGCTATAAATAATGTATTGCCAACGTCTTCACCAAATATTTATCCAACAAAATGTCCATGAAATTGGACAAGAAAATAGAAGCTACCTTAGAAAATAGAGCACGCGGGTTGTTTTGAAGTCATTCGCTACCCACAATTATTCTTCTAGCCTCCTCAACCTGTACACAAGGAATAGTAAAAACCATACCCAAATTTCATCTATCGAATGCATCGTTGCTTCTTTTCTCCCAAAAACATTTGGGTAGCATGACACACCATGAAGACTCCATAATATCATCTAGTGAAATTATGAATAGAGAAGAAAGAAAGCAAAGCCAAATATATTAGAAATGATATGAAGAACATCAAGTTGGTGAAGTATATATAGAATGAAGACATCAATGCTCAACACTTGAACATTTAATTCACCACCTGATGTGACAATATTATTTTAAAAAAATGAGTCATGACTTTAAGTGATTTAATAAATAATAAAACGTCAACCATTGATATTTTCAAATTAAATGGTTGTAACATTATTCCAGAGGTTTGAATTCACATGTCTAGTGCTTTAGACATTTGCTTCTAAAATGAAACTACAACCATCCATCAAACATTCATCGAATGATTATATTAATTTTCTAATTCGATGTGACAATATTATTTCGTAAAAATTGAGTCATGACTTTAAGTGATTTAATAAATAATAAAACATCAACCATTGATATTTTCAAATCTAATGGTTCTAGCATTATTATGGAGGTTTGAATTCACAAGTCTACTACTTCAAAAATATGCTTTCAGAATGCAACTACAACCGTCCATCGAACATTCATCAAATGGTTATATTAATTTTCTAATTTGATGTGACAATTTTATTTCACAAAAAAATGAGTCATGACTTTAAGTGATTTAATAAGTAATAAAAAGTCAAACATTGATATTTAAAAATCTAATGGTTCTAGGGTTATTCCAAAAGTTTGAATTCATAAGTCTAGTGCTTCAGATATTTGCTTTTGGAATGCAACTACAACCGTTCATCGAACATTCATTGAATGATTATCAGATATATTAATTTGCACTGACATCTAGCTTCAGACATAGTACTTTGCTCAGTGGATCACTTGACACTTCTAATAAGAACTTATAATAATATGTTGAAACTTGTCCCCATTCCAAACACTTTATGAGGGAATTTGAAAGTGTGGAAAATTTGTCTCGGAATAGAACAATATATAGTATTTGATATTTTCGCCACCCATGTTATGATTTTTTATTGGCATACCAATTTATTTCACCATTGAATTTTTTTAATTAGTTTGGAATTATGTTTAATTCACCAATGAATTTTTTTATTGGTTTGAAAATAAGTTTAATTCGCCAATGAAAATATATTTTTTGGTTTGATAGAAAGTTTTAATCACCAACAAAAATAATATTTTTGTTTTGAAAACATGTTTAATTCGCTCACAAATTTTTTTTGTTGGTTTGAAAATAGGTTTTAATTGCCAATAAAAATATTTTATTGGTTTTCAAAAATTACAATTCGCTAAGATTTTCCATAGAATTCTAGTGATTACAAACGATTCACCAATTGAGAATTTTTTTTCTCGAAAAAAAAAACATTCAAAAATATATTTTTATTTTTTTTAGAAGTATACAAGATTCGCTAGGTTTTTACACCTTCGAGGGGGGGTGTTCTTAAAGTTATCCTTGTCAAAATTTTGGTTCACCTGAGTTGACCCACAAGTTTAGTAGTACTTACATTTCTTATAAGGTCAGTAAGTAAAGAGTTTCTTGCAAATGTGAAAATACCCATTGGAACTAGTCATGTAGACAAACTCATCAAAATAAAAAAAAACGTATCCAATTCAATAGATATTCACTACAAAAGTCTAATAGTAAGTTAAAAACCTACAAAACTATAAATTGCTCAATTTTCATCAAAAATTCACCAAATTTGCACTATGAGTACCCACTTGACTCCTCTACAAGGTGAAATAATCAAATGGCCATGAATCCATAGGAATTCCTTGGAACTATACAATCAAATCCTACAAGCATTAGAAACAAGCAAGAAATAAAGAAAAACATTATAAAGTAGGGAAATATTTTTGGTTGACACATGATCACTTGTAGGCTCAGATTCTCCTGCATCACACATGTCGAGTAAGTGATATTTTCCATGAGTTAGAAAATCATGAACATTCATAGGTTCTTGGGATGGTGATCCCATATTTTATCTTTATCCAAACTTCCTCATCTACTTGGTATCTTCCCTCTACATGTTGCATTAGTTATCACTCCCTTTGTCATCAATTTCATCTTCCTTCAAAAGAAATTCCATTGAGTCATTCTTGACCTCTCTCATAAACCCTGCAATCTATTTTATTGAACTACATAACAACTTTTAGGACTATTTTCCTTATCTTCACTTTCTTTCTCATTTAAGGAACTTAGAACATACATTTTTCCATATTTCACAATTATGTATAGGTTTCTCCTACCATCATAGACAACCTCCCTATCAAAATACCGAGTTTTTCCCAATAAAACATGGCATGCACTCATTGACATAAAATCACACAAAATTTCATCCTTAGATGATGCAATCTAGAAATGAAAAAAAAACTGCTCATTCACCACTAATTCATGTTCTTTTGATATGGATTTGGATGCTTCCTCTTTCTCAAACTTAATTTCTCTACCATTTCTTCAAAAACTAAATTATCTATACTACCACTATCAATAATAACCTTGCAACACTTACCTCTAAATTTGCATTTAGTTCAAAAAAGTTCATTTCTTTGAGATGGTCCATCCTCCTCTCCCTTTGGTTTCAAAAAGACTCTCCTAAGCATGAGAGATTCTCCATCTTCTAGTTATTTTGCATATTTTGGTGATGAAACACTTCCTTTGTCTTCTTAGGCTAGATGATTTCTAGCTATGCTCATCTTACTACTTTTTTGTTGCTACTATGAGCACTCAAATACTTTATAGCCACCTTCTCCACACCGAAAACAATTCCCAAAGAATCCTTTGTTGTTGTTACCTCATCCTCTCATTTATTTTTCTCTTCCTCTTGCTTTCTAGACTGATTCATTCTCCTATTTGGGTTTGGCTTCTTCTTTATAGACTCATTTCCCTTTACTGCTACTTGTCCATCCTCTTTCTACTATCATTCTTCCTCTTCCTTTGGAACTATTTTTTTCCTTTTAGATATATTTTCTTCAACCTTTATGGTCTATCGGTAGGCCTCCTCAACTCCAATAAATCACAACATCCTAATGTCATCTTGAATATCAAATATCAACCCATTTACATACCTAGCCAACTTTCCTCTATCCATTTCATGCCTCCCAAATCCAATACTTAGTTTATAGAATTCTTTAGTATAGTCTTTTACACCATATCTTTGTGTCTCAATTTTTTAAGCCTTTTAAACAAATCCATTTCATAGTGTCTAGGAATAAACTTTATATTCAACCTAGCTACATGACTGAGTCCACTGGGTTATCCTTATCTCTCCATTTTTTATTCTTTCTCTCTATAGATCTCTCCACCAAAGATAAATATGACCTTTAAGTTTTGTTTGCACCAACTTTACCCTCTATGGGTCATGAATATCTTCAAAGTCAAAATATTCCCCCATTTCACTTATCTAGCCTATCAACTCTTTAGGGTTTAAGGTTCCAGAAAATTTTTAGACTCCATTCAGTTGCCTTTACTAATATTAAAAATTCCTCTCAAGAATTTCTCTTGTCCTTCATCTGTTGGTGGTCCATTTCCTTCTTCACGTTCACCAACTTAAGTCTATTCACCATTTGCATGGTCTTCTTCATTGTTTGGGTTTCTCCTCAAATCTACAACCAAAGTCCTTAACTCCTTCCATATTTCAATTTAGAATTTCTCAAACATCTCCTTCATCCTATGGTTTCATCTTCTTGGGGGAATCTTCAACAATCCTATATTTGAACTCTGTTGGTTTTCATTGGACTTAACCTCCTCATATTTCTATGTCCCTCTTTTCTCTTTGCAATTGTAGGATTCCTCACAACTTGCAAAAAAAATAGAGCCTTAGGTATACATATCACTTCAACTCTCTATAGCTTCTCAACATCTCCAAGCAAGAAAACCTTGCTTTAATACCATATAGTGTAGTCTTGAGTTTAGAGGTTTTGAAAAACTACTAAACCAAGCAATGACTTAAAATAATACACAAACCAATTCTTAAATATTCCCTTATTAAATGTATCAAAATCATTACAATGGGATTAAAGGATTTTACAAAAATTTAAAATTTATACATTCCTCTACATATTCCTTGGCCTTCAGGCCTTACAATACACATGTATCAAACCAAAAATCTTTCACTAGCTTCTTCACATTAAAATCCTCCAACTCTTTACTTTCAAAAACTTACTTTAAAAACTTACTCTAGATGAGTTGAATCTTGTATTAATAGCACACAAGAGTAAGGAGAAATGACCACCCACATTTTGACATGAAGGGTACATGGTAAACATGCATTGAGTCCTCTAATCTACTTTACATATTATATTTTTTTGACACCTTTTTCAATCGCTTGGTGGGAAAAAAACAACCTTCATAATGTGTCAAAAACCCTAAGGTGTTCTAGATGCTCAATCATCACTTAGATAATTTTATCTCCTTTGGTCATGTGGAGAAACAAGGTCCTTCAAGACATTGCACAAACTCATGGGGTGTCTGAATGTTTAATTTTTGCATGGGAAGTTGACATTAAGTTTAACTTTCTCTAATTTGGTAGGGAAGTAGGGTCCTTTGGGATATTGTGGAAGGTTGAAGGTGTTCAAAATGTATCCCATTGAATTAGGAAGTTCTGAATTAGTTTGGTTGTCTTTTGTTATATGAGAAATTTGGGGTTTGTTGGATGTTGGAGGAACCTAAGAGGTACCAAGTTAAGTCACTTTTTCATAGAAGTTAATGATTTAGTTGGTCATTCAAAGTTCACAATCTATATGCACTAAAATCACTATAAAAAATATTCATCCAAATTGGATCAATTAACTTAAAATTTTGATTCATTTGAGTTGATCCACAAGTTTAGTAGTACTTGTGTTTTTCACAAGGTTGGTAAGTAAGGAGTTTCCAAAAAATGTAGAAAAATGCATAAGCAACCAATAATGTCGATAAATTTATCAAAATTAATTAAAAATGATCGAGTACAATAGCAATTCCTCACAAAAGTTTGGTAGTAGGTTAAAAACCTACAATGCCATAACTTGATCAATTTTCATTAGAACTTCACCAAATTTAAACTATGAGTACCCATTTGGCTCCTATAAAAGGTGAAACCATCAATTTTCCATGAATCCAAAGGAATTATTGAAATTAGATCATCAGATCTTGCAAGTAAAAACAAAGAAGAAAGCAAGCAAAAAATAAAATAGAGATTTTTTTTTGGTTGATATGGATCGCTTGTAGACCTAGATGCTCCTACATGATAATATTTATGTGTAACATTGTTAAATATATAATTTTTGGGTCACATGAGAATACATTTCATATTGGGGTCACATGAACACAAGCCATTTTGAGCACTTAGATTAAATTGTTAGAGAATTTGAGTTTGCATAAGCTAGCAAGACTTAAATGTAGAGGGGTAAAAGTACAAACCTGTATCACACTTTATAAAGGAACTGGCCAACAACAAAAGAAAAATTGAACTTCGACCACATAAAAATGGTCTTTATGTTTTGAATTTCAAAATGATGTAAACTAATGAAATGTAGAAATCTTGATGAAGTTGTAATTTTTTTAAAAAATGTTTTGATTATTTTTTTATCAATTTAATAATAGATTTTGGAATGTTAAAAAATTTCAAGAAAAAGTGACATTCACTTGACCTCAAGAAACAAATAGAAAAAAACTTTATTTTCCCCCTTTTTTTTTTCTCCAAATAAGTAACTTCAATATCTAGAGCATGCAATTTTTTTTTTAAAATTTTGATGTACATTTTTCTCGTAATAACATTTTAAAGTCAAACTTTCCATAATTTGATAGTTTTCATTTGACATCAACTATTTTCTACTTTTTTAATCATTTTCAAAAAAATAAATTATACCCTTTTGAAGAGGATTATCTCCTCTAGTGCACCATATATTTTTCAAATTTTTTAATATGTTTTACTATATATTTTTTAAATTTCTAATCAACCTCTTTTTTAACTTTAACAACCTACTTGCATTATATATATATTAAAACTAATCAAAATATTAAAAAAATACATTTTTGGATTCAACACTCTGAGCTCTACAAAAGGGTATTTTTCTTTTTCTTTTTAAATATTATGATTGAAGAAGTACTCAGTTGAAGTTGAAAGTTTCAAAAACTTCTAGGAATAAAGTTGAGTTGGCTGCCAACTAGGATGCCACATAGACAGTTTTGGTAGAAAGGGTTTTGATAGAAAGGGTCTCAACCGAAACCCTTTCTTCCAAAACCTCATACATAAAATAAGCCACATTTCAAAGCGGAAAAGGGAAAAATTCATTTTTTTTGGTTTTAGGAAAAAGGGTTTCACCCAAAACTCTATGTGCCACATATAGGCCACAAAGTTTCAGGTGAAATGGCTTCGACTGAAACTATTTAGGTCAAAACAAATTCTCTCAGAACTATTTAGTTGGCCAAAAGTGTGACACAAATTTATACTTTTACCCAAAGCCAAACTTAGGAACCCATGTTAGTAATGCCACTTGTGTGCATTGATTTAGGAAACCTTATTAATTTTTGTTATCGTTGTCTTTCCTATAAAGCTAATGCTTGGGGAAATGTTTTGTATGTTTCATGAAAGGGTGATTTGTGAGGCGTGGAGATAATTTTGGTGATAAGGTTGTGATGTTGGAATGCTACTAGAGTTCCTCCAAAATCAATACTTAGTACATCATAAGTGCAAGTAAATTTTGTTATATTTATATCCACATCCTGTGTTAATATAGTGATTGTCACTAGTTATTTTATTTTATATTTTTGTATATTTTTTTTTACCATGGTCTATGTGTTGTTATTGTAGTGTCGTAAATTGACACTCTTGACAATTTCACACTATGTTTTTCTCCCCCTAAATTATTGAGCCTAATTGGGTCCCTAATTTCCTAAATTATGCATTCTATTTACCATTTGTACCACTATTTGAGAAATTGCAAGCATTGAACAGATGCATCCAATTAATATTTTTCCCCCAACACTTAATATCCTAGAAAATATGGTCAGGACCCATTCTTCCTATGATGTATGGGTCCCCTATCTTGTTGAGGACCAATTTTGGATATATCAGAGTGGGAATTTTAACATTAAAAATTCAAATTGCAAATGTTAGCTATCAAGATTTAATTCTTGAGAAATTAGAAAAATTCCTATAAATACCTAGTTATTGCATCATTTCAAATCTATCTAGGAAATCACTGGAGAAATTATTATCAAGAGCACTATCAAGCAAGTCAAGAGCATCATTTTATAGCTTTATTGCAGCAATTCAAGATCCTAACATCATTTCAAATCTTATGTGAGTTAATGTGTGTTCATGTCATCATTGTTTTGTGAAGGCTAACACTTTTGTAGGTCTCCACAGTATTCAAGAAATCAAGCAAGCAAGATCTAAGACCTTGAGGTGATGTGCATGACTTCAATCCTTCAAGGAAGCCATTAAAGGGTGGCAAGTTGCAACACTTTGTGATTTAATTATTCCTTATTATCTATTATTATTTTATCATTGACATTGCCATTGTGGAAGTGGAAACACTAACACGGGGCTTGACAAAGGCAAGCCCCTAAATCGAAAAACATTTCATCTCTTTGTTAATGTGTAAATTTTAGGTTAGGAAAGGATTAAAGGAAGCTTGAAGATAAATTTTTCATTGTTGCAATTGAAGCTCTACATCTTGTCAACTCACGAAACCTCACCTACAAAATTATCCGATAGTGTTCTGAAAGCTTTGCAACCAAAAATTAGAAGCTTAGATCTGTCATCAAAGGACCTCAAAAAAAGAGTAGAAGAGATATACAAGGATCCATATGCCCCGGGGCGACTCTGTCCTTCTACAATAATCAAATTCAACTTTTGGTGATTGGTACATAGTCCTTTGCACTTCCCAGATCTACTTGTAAGTTACTGTTTCAATTTGTTGATTGTCAAATCATTGCATTTTACAAATTAGGACATATAGTTTAATTAGGTCAATTAAGGAAAATCAATTCCAAATCATTCTAATCCTCGATAGGATGTAAATTCAGCTCCGATTCATGGTTGAAAGTCAATCTACTCACCTTTTTGATCTCCATCTTAATGAAACATAAGAAAAACTCTACACCCCCTAAAAAATCTCAAACCTTAGGCTTACATATTAGATCTAGGGTTCCCATTTTCTTTGTTTCATTTTGGTGAACCTGGCCTATTATCATTACATACCTTTTAAAATTCACCCTAGATCTAAGTTTTGTATTGCATTATTTTGCATTTCTCATTTAGGGTTTCACTTGTGCATCATAAAGACAAAAGTTAAAAAAAATTGTATATCATTTTGCATAATAGGTTGCATTAGGGTTCATTTCAATCGCTTAGATCAAATCTACATTGAAAATTGCATTCATAATTGTCATTTACATTGTTACTCATTTGTATTTGCATCACATTATCTTAATTTAAGAAAATTTTAGAAAAATACTCAATTGTGCAAACCTGAGTGCACATAGAAGCAACACTTTTAGACAGTATAATAAACATTCAACTTTTGAATTTTCAAAACCCCTATCAAGGACTCAGACACCCTTGGGCGCCTTTGTCCTTGTACACTTGCATTAACAAGATTTTTCACACTTCTTTAACTGTGTTTCTTCAATCTATGTTTCTTGTAGAACTTTCTTTTGACATTCTTAATTGCATTCATTTAGGCATCTTTCATTTAGATCAAAAAGTGATAAAAAGTAAAAAAAAATGCATTGCTTTGTTTAGAATTGCATCAAAATCATCATCCTTAGATTTAGGCATCTTAAAATTAGTCAATTTGTGCATTTTAGATCATAAAATTGCATTCAAAATTGTCATTTATTGTTCATATATTGTTACACACTTGCATTGGCATAAATTAGGAAAATTCTAGAAAAATATTCATTGTCAAACATGTCTACAACCAGACAAGCATAATCCTTCATAAGAGTCACACATAGTCAAAATTTGAATTTATGAAAAACCAACCTAGGACATAGACGCCCTTGGGTTCCTATGTCCTCTTGATGTTGATTGAACCAATTTTTACATAGACCTATATTGTGATATCCTTTATTTTCTTTTGCTATTTGAATATTGTTTCTAGTTATTTTATTGTGTTTGTTTGCTAGCTTAGTGTTCATAGTGAGTACAGTTAAGTGTTTTGAAACTTTCATGAGCTTCATGACCTAGTGTCTTATTGCCAATACTTCACTCAATACTTCAGTGAGGTGTAGTTCTAGACTTATGGCATCTTTCGCTATTGTTACATTCGTTGTGGATCCTAAGTTTTCCAACTCTTTCATGCAAAGTGTTGTCAATACTCAGCCCATTTTGGACTTTATCCCCAATGCTACCATACCAATGACAACCTTACAATCTCCCATTTTTATAAATGTTGAGACCATGTTCCTGAAGACAAACTAAAACAATTGGACAAAGATTTAGAAAGAATTCAAGACTATGTGAGTACTGAATACCTAATTGGTACAATAGTCCCTATAATAGATAGCATGAGGAAATTGATTAATGATGATCAAGTATTAGAGGTCTTGCATAGCCTAGCCCATATAGTTGATGGTAATGTACGTACGATGGTTAGTTGCGCTCAATCTTTAAGAAACATTCAAAGTCAGGGAGAAAATCAAGTCTCCCTCCCTACAACCATAGCCTCTATTCCCATGTACACAAATCCAACTGTCACCTTAACGATACAAAAAAGCATTGGTATAACTCCAACATTACCCTAGGCCTTTCCACTAAAAAATCCTTATGGTTTTGTATCTTCACTTGTGACACCTCAAGTTTCATCTCCTCTCATAAATTCACAACATAGTAGTCCACCAAGCACATACACCATTCCACATATTCACCACATTCCCAAAACATGTCAACCAATGATTATGTCATTAACCAAATTTTACAAAATGTAACCTCACTCCAACAATAAATCTCACCTTTGAACCAAAACCAAAATGGATAACTATTGCAATATGTTAAAAGAATCCCATTTTCATTTGAAATCTTGAAAACACCAATGCCACAAAACATAGAGATACCCTAGTTTGACAAGTATAATGGTAAAGGAGACCCTAGAAATCATATATCAACATATATGACCTTGTGTAGTGACTTCATTTTTGAAGATAAAATTTTGGCTAAAATTTTTCCTAGGTCATTGAAAGACATGGCTCTAGAATGGTTTTGTTCATTTCTGAATAACTCTTGATCCACTCCTTCAATGAGCTTGTTGAGGCTTTCATCCACCATTTCTAAGTAAACATTGGACCTAAAATTATATTAAATGACTTACTACAATGAAAACAAAAACAAAATGAAATGGTCATAAACTTCATAGGCCACTATTAGTTTCTTTATTCACAAATCAACCTTACTCTACCTGATGTGGATGTCCAAAGAGTGTTCATTGAAAACTTGCAACCTGACATAAGGGATACAATCTTATTGATGAACCTTTATACATTTTTGTATGACCTTTTTTTATTACCATAATTTGATTAGTCAGTATGAAGAGACATTTTCATCTACTCCTGAAAAATTTGAATCCATACCTCAAAACAACTATCAACCATTCAACACCCTACTATGATCATCTAAGCATCAATAAGAATATTAAGACACACATGATTTTTTTCCACTTTTAAAAGAATATTGTAAAATGAAGTGCATACAACACCATACTATGATCATCTAAGCATCAATAAGATGTTAGATGAACTAAAACAACACCATTTATAGTCTGGTATGAAGGTAGAAGTGGTAGAGTATGTAGCTTAGTGCTTTGAATTCCAAATAGTAAAGGTTGAAAATTTCCATCATGGAGGATTATTAAATATCAAATCATAAATGGGATGTTATTCCAATGAATTTCTCAACTTGATTGCCTATGTCCAATTATAGATTTTGCATAATCATGGTGGTTGTGGAAAAATGAACCAAACTATCTTATTTCATACTAGGAAATCTAAAAGATGATGTTGCCGCCTTAGCATCTAGTAAAGGACTTGTGGTATGTTTGCATGGTGTACATATTGTAATATTTTTAAATAAGGACACATTGTTCACCTCAAGATTTTGGATAACCTTAGCTATAGCATTTGAAACTAAACCAAGCTTTAATTTATAATAAGTTATGAACAAGAGGATTGAGTTGTTTTTGTTAACCTTCATGTCTCAAGGTCTTTTTAATGAGTAAATATTTTTTTTATTTAAATAACATTAAATGAAATATTTTTGGATTTTTATTTTTAGAATTAACCTACTATTAAATTAATAAAAAATAAAATGAAATAATTCCTTGAATAAATTCCCTTTCCTACTAAAATTATGTTAGAGGGAAATGTAAGGACTAGGTTAAAAGACAATTTACTAGATTTATAATGTAGAAGAGAAACTTATAGATACCTAGTAAACAACCTTATAAGATCACTACCATAAATGCTATCATGATGCATGGACATTCATGCAATGTACTACCATTCAGTTCACATGTTGTAGTCATGTTTATGTGTTGTTATAGCATATGTTAGCCTTATTTTTGACCTTGCAAAATTTTAAAATTTTCATGAAATTGACATGCATCATCAAGTTGATAACTTACATTATGTGTCAATGATGAATTGCAAATTAAATTATTTTTTGATGACATCTTGTGTCAATGAAAAAAAATTTAAATGCTTGCATCATTTAATCTTCATCATAAACGTTTTATATAGTCAAATTTACTTTCCTTAAAGTGTCATAAGCTCACCTAAAACCGAATTTCCATTCTCTGATTAATTGAAACCTTAATTCTCCTCTATATTTGTATAATTTTATTTATTTATTTATTTATTTTAGACTATAGGAATTAGTTGGGTATTCATCCCCATATAAACTGTAGTGTGTTTGGTAATTTTTTTTCACATGACCAGTGACATTGGTGCGACACGCCCTCTAGTACCATAGGGATGGTGGGGATATTAGACCTCGTGACCTCTTTCTTGCAAAAAAATTCTATAGTCAATCGAACTAGACCCACCACCCTCTATATTTGCATAATTGAGTTGACCTATAATGTGTAATTTCATTAGCCTAGAGTTATCTGAGAGGAAAGATTCACTGATGTTGCACATACTTTTGTGTCTCAAGGTGGAAGGGTACTCGTTCCTACATTTGTATTTGGTCATGCATAAGAGATTGTATTTATTCTTGATGAATATTAGGTGACATGTTGAGAGTTTTGTCATCAAAGAACTATCATGCAGTTAAGAAGCATTTTAATGTTGAGAAGATAACAAACATCAATTTCAGGTGATGAAAAATCTGGATGCATTGCTTGGTGGTGAAAGTGAAGCATTTATTGCCTGGTTGTGGAACCACCTTACAACAAATGCTAACACCAAGAGAAAAATATCCAATTTATTTCATATGTAATAATAAATTGATACATGGGCATCTCAATCTAGAAATCTTAGGTACTGTCAATATGGATCAGATCAAGCTTCACATTATTGCCAACACCCATTGGCATATGAAATATGTAGGATTAGAAGTCAAAAATTAATTGGTAGACATGAATACAAGGAGCACAATGTTTGAAATAAATGATGACACAGATCGTAGGCATGCACAAAATAAAATTTATTGAATTGAGTTAAAACTTTTGGCATTTTCAGAAGTTTTAGAACCATTGAATTGGTTGATGAATTAGTTCTGAAAATTCCAAAAACCCCAATGCCCAAGTGTAAATATATGTAGTGGATGAAATAAGTTTTAATACAAATAGTGGATGAAATATTGGGTATTTTCAAAAAGTATGAGTCTAAAAAATCTAGATGAAATCTTATTGCTTATATTAGGTAGTGTTTCCTCATCTAAACACTTATAGTTTTCTTTCAAAAAAAACTTTGTATAGGAATAAATCTTTGTATTTTTATTTTTTTATATACCAATAATCTATTCTTATTTTTCTAAAAAAACTAGGTTATTGGCTCCATGTCAACCTTATCTAGGTTTTCCTCTTCTTGTGACAATTTTAGTTTGTCTATCTTTCTTACATTTTGGTTAAAATAATATCTCTTAAAAACTTTTTTTTCATATAAGGGGTTTTCCACTCTCAAATGAAAAGGAATATTGTTTTTGATAAGGTAAGAAAGGTTTTGAAAGGACCAAGAACCTTTTACAAAGCTAAGAAAATGACACTTCCAAACAACAAAGTAACAAACTTTGCCAACAAAATAGAGAAACAACACCAACGAAAGAACCATCAAAACACAACAGAGTAACAAACAACACTTGGTCACCAGACAACCAGGACAGACAAAACACTCAAAACCAACAACAGTCCTGCGATAAGAAAAACTATCTAAGCCATGAGCCAAGAAACAACCCACAACACAACAAGCCCTAAAGACTGCCTAAAACAACTAGGCCACAAACCACCTGCAACAGCTCGACTGCAACAGACTTTCCGCTCAAATTGGATGAAACCGAGCCTAACATATTTCCACCAAGAAAGGGGTAAGAATCACAAATTATTGTAGAGATACATTCATCCAATTGCACCAACCCCTAAGCCACCTCAAAAGGATGAGGCTCCCCTCCATAGGAGAGAAAGAAGTGGGGACCAAAACTACCAAAGAAACCTCCCTCCAGAGCAAGCATACTCCACCTCAATAGGAACTAGCAAAGGAGAGAAGCACTTCCCACCATCTCTACAATCTCTAGCTCCACCTCAATAGGAGAAGGCTCTACATTAATAGGAGCAATATTCACCTCTATTGAATATAGCGATTGTAGAATATGGTAGAAAGAAAGAACTCTAGTAGCATAGGAAAACACCTCCCAAGAAATTTAAAAAAAAACAATAGGAGGAAACCCAACAACCTCCCGGCTGACAACATAATCAGCCCAAAACATTGTAAAACCCTTACTCCTTCCTTAGAAAAAAGAACCATCCACCACAAGGGGCAACCAACAAACCAGGGGAACCCCCACAAGCAAAAAACCCATTGTAGCCCAAAAAGGAACCCCTTCAAGGAAAAAAATAATCAAGCCCCCAAAAGGAACCAAACATCTCCAAACCACACCATGGTAGCCGATAACAAAGAGAAAGGCAAGCAACACCAACACAGGGCAGAGCCCCCTCCCCCAACCAAACACAAGCATGAAGAAAACCACTTCCACCAACCAAGAAGCATTTTTGAAGCACAAAACTCCCCACAAAGAAATAGGTTAGGGTGTCCTAAACCACCAAAGGAACTTACAAAAAGAATGCACTCTCCTCAAATTGCTAGAGATAGAGGACACACTAGAGTTCTGGCTAGCACGCACAACAACAACGAGTGAAAAAAACCTCTCCAAACTAGCTTCCACAGCAAAAAATCATTATGTACAACCTTCAAGAGGCTTACCCAATCCCAAAACAAAATCCATAGATAATGCAGAGAGACAACACCAAAGGTTAAAGGTGACAGAGTATCCAATAACCAGAAACCCCAAGAGCTTAGAGCAACACACCAGCCGCAAGAAACACCGACCCAAACAACCCACCAGTCTAATGAGGAAAAATATCTAATAAAGAAACAAGTCACACCAGCGACAAGGAAGAAGGAACAAGCAACAACCAAGCACACCTAGATGCAACCAACCACAACAAGGGAATATAAACTTCCCAAGCCCCTCCCCAAAGCCAAGAGCCAAGTTTGGAGTAGAACGAAACAACCCAGACAAGCCACAAGAAACAAACCCAACATAGTAGTATACCTTTCAACCAAAGAAAGGAAAGAAAATGTTAGAAAACAAGCCATTCCATCAATAAACAACACTAGAAAGGAAAAAAAACATCCCCTGTAGCACTACCCAGAAGGACACACGCCAAGAAGCAGACAAAGAGGAAGACCACCACCACCAAAACAGGGGACACAAGCAAAGAGAGGGCTACGGGAAATCCTTCAACACCAACACCATGGGAAGAACCAACATAAGGAGGGTGTGCAGGAAGGAAAAAATCCACCGCAACACCGTCAACCCTAAACCACCACACAACCGAGAAAACTCTAGAGATGTGCACTAGGAGAAGCACATCAGCAACCAACGAAGGCCAAACAAACACAAAAATGTCTAGCCATTTCTAGCAGACCACCCACAAATGTTCATCCTTGTCTTCATCTTTTGAATCAATGCCATCATCCTCTGTAACACCAGAGGAATTCAAAATACCAAGCCCACACCATTTCCCACTCAGATCCATTCTGAAATAAAGGAATGTTGTTAATCCAATAACAATCTCTCTAATTATTGTAAACTTTGTCACTATCTATTAGACGAGTTAAGTTATTTTCAATAAAATATTGTAGTGAAAAATCTATTTATCAATAGCATAAAGTTGCAAAAATTAACTAGATATTTAGATTTCAAATTCCCATACAAGAGATAAAAGGAAAAACAAAGAGAAGGATACCAAATAACATATTAATGATAAAATGAAGCTAAACTAGATAAATCAAATGAAATGAGAAGATGACCGAAGGAAGAAAAATACATGAACAAAAATTTGTAAATTTTAATGCTTTGAAAATATGTTTCTTAGATCAAAAAGAAGGTTTGGATTACTTACGATCTTACCATTAATGGTTAAGACCCCATTTTAGCATTTCAATTTCCATGGGTAATCAATGATGTAGAGGAAATAGAAATGTCTATTCACCTAGCCTAGGTGCCTCTAGAACTGGCATGCCCACATTTTAATGTGGTCTAACACAATTGTCGCATTTTTTTTTGTTTAAACATAGGTTCACAACCTATCGCGCTCTTGATAAGCCACCATTGCGCAACACTACTACTAAGGTCTAACATTAATTGACAAGTTTATATTGATTGACGCACAAATCATAACTTAATTAGTTATAGGTCCATATTGGATGACTCCCTTAGTCATGTTTTATTTGATAGTTGACATTAAACTACTACAAATGTCTTGAATGAATGGTGTTGTTATTAGAATCCCATCAATTAACTTATCACTAAACCTAAATCTTTGTACTTGATTCATCTTTAAGATTCCATCATTCTCTCAATTTGATCAAACTTATTTAAGTGTAGAATAGTTGACCCTAGTTAATTGATTTAAAATTTATGTGGTTTAAAAGTTAGAGTCTTGATGACCATAACACTCTAATATACCCCTTTTAATTACACCTAGAAATATATTGACATGACATTACTAAGTTTATTCATTTTGCTTTCCCAATGATAGGAGATTCTTCCTCGTAGATTCAATTAGGTAGGAATGCTTAGATACATGCTATCTTTTCATTTATAATATCTTTGCTAAATTTTAATTAATTCTTATTCAATATTCAGATGGAATACCAAGTAGTTTCGATACTCCTTAAATGTTAGTGTTAGGGTGAGGTAGCTATTATGGATGAGTTATCAAGATGATTCCAGTAGTTAATAAGTGAGAAACTTATTGTATCCAACTTGTTATTCATTATTAAGAAACTCCTTCACCATTTGTTGAGCATGGTTAATTAAGATTGATTTACTTACTTTTTTCTTATATAATAGTTTTGTCACTTGTAAATTATCCTTTTATTCAATATTTGAAATCATTATTATATTATTTGTATAGATCTATATATAGAACAATATTCACGTGAATTAATCATCGTAGGTGATTTTCCTTAATCTTATGTCTTATTTAATATTCAATAATTGAATATTTTAATAAAACCAACATCACTCTTATATGGGTAGAGAGCGTATTTGAGAATGGAAAATTATTCCAATTATACCATTATTAAAATTTTATAAACAAGACTCAATTAATTAAAATAATTTTTCTTATCTTAGTCTACCCTAAGCTAGATGGATTTAATTAATTAAAATACAATTCTCACTTGGTATTAAATTTCTTTCCACATTTAAATTTAAATCACATTTTAATCCATGATTATAAATTTAATATTTTTAAAAATTACCTTCCATGGATGTTTTTAATTAGGTCCTTATTTTAATGGTTAAATACAACATAATGGGCCACTAACTCTTATCTAGTCTCTTCTTTTAGGATATAATTTGTTTAGACCATCGTCGTCATTCATCTATCTTAATTATTTTATTCAAGGTCCACCCAATTTGGCATTTAAAATGGTCAAAATATAACATTAAATAATATCATAGCTAAATTTAAGTTATTCCAAAATAATTTTATTTGAAATCCTTTAATTGAGTTAAGTTAAATTTTAAAACATAGTCTCTTCTTATTTAATTGAAGACTAAATTTAAACTTGATAAAAATCTCAATTTGCAAGAAAACAAAATAAGTATTTTTATTTAAATTTCAAAAGCGACTTTAAGCTGTCACTTAATGGAGGGGTCCTAGTCTCATGGACCCCCACCATAGAGTTAAACTTTATTAAATTAGACTAAACATGGTTTAAGCTAAACATAAGGTAAAAAGGGTGAGCATTCAATCTCATCCATTAGATGAGATTAAATCTCCACCATTGGTTCTTAGGGTTACAAGTGGAAGCCCTAATCCATAAGGATGACTTATTTAAATTTTTTTCTCTTCATTTTCTCATTCTTTCTTTTAATTTTGTTGCAAGTTTGAAGGAAGATTGGAAGGATGTCATTTTACTTGTAGGTTTCCATAGATCTTGCTCCCTTCTTTATTTTTTGGTTATCTTTTTTTTTTCTACTTCTCAATGTCTACAATCTCTTCTATTCAATCTTGTTTGTTATCTTCTTTTCTTTTCTTTGCAGGTTACAAGAGTTTCATGTTATTTTAAAGATGAATATTTATTATTATTTGCAAATTTACATACCCATAGAATCTGTTGTTTTTCCATTTTAAATTCTACCAAACCCTTTTTTCTGTTTGCATAAAAATGGAGCTTCTATTTATATTGCAGAGACCTACATATTTTTTCTTGATTTCATGCTGAATAGAGGCATGAAAGATTTGAATTTACACCCTATGTATGCATCTTTATTTTAAAATTTATAAACATCAATATATATTATTATTTTTGTTAAAAAATGCTAGAGGGGGGGGGATTCAGTGCCTCCCTTGGTAGGTCACCAACCTCCTTGGAGAAGGCTCGTAGCCTGCAAGGGCCGCAACCCCTCCAGGGCTCTACTGCCCTGTGCAAGGTTGCGACCTTGCACAAGTCATAGCCCTACGACTTATATTTGTTTTCTTTTTCCTTTTTTTATAACATTTAAAACTTATAACTCTTGATTAAATTTATAATATAATATATATATATATATATATATATATATATATGTTATGTAATATATATAAATAAATATAATATTTGTTTTATTTTATTGTAAACTTTCCAAATAGAATGGACATATAAAGCATAATAATTAAATTTATAAATTAAATTCAAATAAATAAATGTATCAAATACATTTACAATATATATATATATATATATATATATATATTTTATATGAAATTTGCAAGGCAATATATATTTGCATGTTGAGTATACGTATAACATAAATATGGTAATTAGAGGACTACCTTTTGCATGACTTCCTAGAGATTATCTTCAAGGTGGACTTCCTAAGAGTAGAGGATTGTGTACACACAATGCTTGGCATTAAAGTCACAAGTATGAGGGTTATAAGGATTCTATTCCCTTCACTAGTACAGAAATAACAATATCTGATTAAAAAAACTACTAAAAACTACTTATAAATGACTAAGCATGGTCACATGACCATTAGTAGTTTATTTCTAGTCATTTATAATGTAACCAAATTGATGACTAAACCATTTTTAGTGATTTATTGGTTGTTTTGATTGATCAATTCAGTAGTATATTTAGTCATTAATTTGGTAATATATTTGGCAATATATTTGGTAGTATATTTAGTCATGGTAGTCATTTATTTAGTCATTGTAATAATTAATTGCCATCAATTGGTAGTATATTAGTCATTTTTATGCACTGATTTTTGTCCATTGGTAGTATATTTAGTCATTTTAATTGGCTGATATTTGAGGATTTAAACATAAAACAAAAAAATACACATCAATCATCAATTGCTCACAATAAGACATCCATTAAGAAGGAAAAATCATTGAAATTTATTAAAAGAAAGGTGTTCTTACAACTTGTATGAGTCTGAAATATCTATCTTGCTTGAAGAATGCTTAGAAATAAAGTATTACAATGTTTATTTTTGGTCACAAGATTGAAAATCTAAATTACAATGCACATAAATGAAAAGAAAGAAACTTCTCCAAAAAACTTTTGCAATGATGGAAAAACATGCTTGGAGCCCTTCAATGCAAGCACATGCCCCTTTCATCTCTTAAAGCTTCTGCAACACGGTCAATCTTCCTCGAGCAAGTTGTAACATGTAGAATCCAAGAAGGAGAGTGTTGATCGTGTCCCATATATGAAGCTCTCTCCTTCAATGCAGCTAGAGATAACCCTCGAATCTTTCCTCCTTTATATGCAACGTACCATGAATGAAGTTGTGCCTCAATACAACCAACAAAATTACTATTAGTCTCAATTCAGAAAGAATAAAAGTGCATTGTATATTGCAAGTTTACAAAAGTAAGTCCAAACACAGCAGAAAGATAAATCAATTAAAAAACTATATCCTTGTCAACAAATGCCTTAAACAAAGTGTTCAACATAGACCTAAAATATGCATATTGAACCCTTGATTTCATAACCTTGTTCAAATTTTAAGAAAGGTGATATGCTTTGATTATAGAATGAAGTTGACATTATAGAATGAAGGATATCAACACTAACCAGACTAGAAAAGTATTATCAACAAAAATTTCTTGGAAACCAAGCCCAAGAATGCCATCAGACTTAGACAACAAAATTTCAACCCTGGTTCATGTGTTGTCTCAGTAAAGACCTGCACCATGAAAGAATCTATTTATACCTAAATTCAAAATTAAGTTGTTGAGAAAAGATCTTTGATATCCAACTAGGAAGCCTTAACATCTAAAAATTACTAACCTGATGTTTCACAACAAGTTTCCCAACTCTGACATCATCTTTACTTAAGAAACTAGATATTGATCCACTACGATATTGGATCTCACAGGATTCTCCTTCACAAACAAAAAAAGCTATATATTAATTGTTTAGAAACTTCCTTAATATCCCCATGTAAGCAAACTAAACTAAGTGAGGTCGAGGGTTTGAAGTAGAGTACCATCTTCTTGGTATGTGCTTGATTTTGATGACTTGTATCTTGAATGAAAATAGCAAGTTAGCTGCACTGTAAAATCATTATTAATCATTGTTACAAAAATAACCACAAAATCCTCTTTAATTAAAATAATCCTTCTAGATAATTCAAGACAAGATATTTTGAAGTTAATTTCTAAGAGAGCTAATTTCACTATCCAAACAACCATCAATCTATTTACTGTATATAATTTCTCAGAATTCAGAATTGAATGTAATGAAACTAACCATAATTACCAAAGATTGACACCAAAATGTAGTACAAAATGAATTTTTTGACAGAATGCCTCAAAGAGATGTCATCTCATGGAATGAAATGATATGATTGCAGAATGTGCACAAAATGGAGTTTGCAAGGAATCTCTCAAAATATTTGAATTAATGAAGTACTCATGGAACACAAACATTGTAAGCTTTTCTTGTGTTCTAGATGCATGTAGTCATGTAGGTTTAGTGAATGAGGGTTGCACATACTTCACACATCAATAATCCTTATTTCATTACATATAGTTTATCATTAGGTGTGCATGGTTGACCTTCGTGTTCGTGTTGGCTATCTTGAGGACACCCTAAACATTATTACTAAGATGCCAGTTAAACCTTTGGTGCTTGTGGAACATATATGACTATAGGATGAGTATTCCAACAACACTGCTTTTTTAGTTGGATCCTAAAAATGTTGCAACTTATGTTCTTCTCTAAAACATCTGTGCAAAAGTGGGCAGGTGTGGTGAGGTTCAAACAGTAAGGAGATTGATGAAAGATAGAGGGATTAAAAAGATACCTGCATGTAGTTGGATTGAAGGGAATAAAATGGTACATGCTTTTTTGTGTAGGAGATAGATCACATCCAAAAACATGGGAGTGCTATGCAAAATTGGAGAAATTGGCTTGCAAAATGAAGGTAGTAGGGTATTTCCAGATTCAAGAATTTTACTTAATGTTGTGGAATAGAAGAAAAAATAATAATTTATCTACCACCATCATTAAAATTTAGCAATTGCATTTGGTTTGTTAAACATGGCCCCTGGTACAACTATTAGAGTTGTTAAGAACCTTCGAGTATGTTCTAATTTTCACACTGCATCTAAATTCATCTCCAAGATTGTTACAAGAGAAATTGTTCACAGAGATGTATACAATTTCCATCATTTTAAACATGGAAAATGATCTTGTGGAGAAAATTGGTGATGTTAAATGAAACAATCTAAAAAATAGGCTTGCACTATAATAATGTGCACTACATCAAATATTTAGTAATAATGAAGGGACATCCATCAAAGCATAATAGCAGGGATTTTTTGTCATAAGTTGTAGTTACAAGTGCCCTACTAGACATACATGAAAATTTGGAAGCATAGACAAGGAAAGCGAACTATTTCAAAAAATGCCTCAAAGAAATGTGATATCATGGAATGTCGTGATTAAAGGATATGTTCAAAATGGGTTTTTCTGAAAAGTCCTTAGAAAATTCTAAGAAAATTCAACTAGTTGGTGTAAAGCCCAACTTGTCAACCTTTGAAAGCATCCTTCCTACCTGTGTGTGAATTGGAGCTTTGGATAAGGATATGAACATCCATCAAAAGCATATTTGGAAGTGGATTTTTATCAAATATTGTAGTTGCAAGTTCCAGTTCGGATCACCAAAGCCTTCACAAAACCTTCTAAACAACCACCACAACAACGCATGGTCGTTGTTGGGCCTTCACAGTGATGCAAGGTGCTTACCCCACAGCACCACGAAGGCCCAACAAAAACTATGTGGTGTTGCAGTGGTCTTCAACACAACTCCTTCAATACAGTCACATCCTTTGTGTTCCAAGCATGAAGCAATAAATAGATAATATTTGATTGAATATTATTCAACAATATTTTTTCAACTCAATAGAATATCAAACCAATCCATTGAAATGTTATAGGATGCTCCAAAGCATCGAGACAATAATGATACATAACATGATCTCTTTGCTCAAATCATCAATACAGTGATGGGAAATTATTCCTTGTCTCTATCTCACACATTTTATCTATTGCATATTGTGCATGGAGTTGTTAGTTATATTGCATAAGATCATGCCATTCAAATTTCTCTTTTCTCTATTTCATACATTTAAAATCTTCTTCTACTTTTTTTTATGGAAATTGTAATGATTGCAAGATAGGGGAAGGTTCTAGAAATTGATTCGCTATACAAGGAGGAGTTAGAAACACCTAAAAAGAGAGGAAAGTAGCATCACATGTGATTTTCTAATCCACCATAGATTCAAAGCTTTTTTAACTAGATCTATAGAATTCATACTAGAAATTGTATTAATAAAGGGTGGAATCTTAGGTGCCTAGATTTTTTGAATTGTCATCTAGTAAAGAATGGTTTTGTGTTTATATTTTATATCCCCAATTTATGTGTGATGGGTCATCAACATGTCATATACCTTGGCTAGTAACTTTTTGACAATTTTGTACAAATTCATGGTTCCCTTAAAACAAAATGAAAACACTTTAAGGGATAAATGACATCATTCACAAAGTAAGATGTTCCAAAACCTAGATGCATTTGACACAACATGAAATACTAGTGCATATGCATGGAGTTCCAAGAAGAACATAACAAAGCTTGTTGTCCTAGTAGAATCACTTAGTAAACAAGGAATAAAAGAAAAAAGAATCATTTATTTTCCACCATAGTGAAAAGTTAGCAATTGCATTTGGTTTGTTAAACATGGCCCTTGGTACAACTATTAGACTTGTTAAGAACCTTCAAGTATGTTCTAATTTTCACATTGTGCATATAAATTAATCTCCAAGATTATTGCAAGAGAAATTGTTCTGAGAGATGTGAACCATTTCCATCATTTTAAACAAGGACAATGTTCTTGTGGAGAATATTGGTGATGCTAAATTAAACAATCTGAAAAATAGGCTTGCACTATAATAATGTGCACTACATCAGATATCTAGTAATAACGAAGGGACATCCATCAAAGCATAACAGTAGGGATTTTTTTTTTCATATGTTGTAGTTACAAGTGCACTGGTAGACATACATGAAAATGTGGAAGCATAGACAAGACAAGCAAACTATTTCAAAAAATGCCTCAAAGAAATGTGATATCATAGATTTCGTGATTAAAGGATATGTTCATGTATACACCTAAAAATGGTCTGGATAATCTAATTAATTAAATATGATTTATTTGATTAATTAACCCTTCTATTTTCATTTACTTATAAATAAATAGAAATATTTATTTATATAGTTCACATTTAATTCTTCTATCTTTTATCATATTATTTCATCTTAATTAAATAAATAAATCACATACTTTGTTTTCTTTAATTATTATTATCAAATTCTACTATAATTATCTATTTATTCTATTTTAATTAAATAAACAAGTTTTATACTTTGTTTTATTTATTTACCACATTTCTTCCATGTTTATTTAATAAACAGATTTCTATAGTTTGTTTTATTAAATTAAATATCCTCTTTTTGCTAATTGAATAAATCCAATAATTCAATTAGAGCATATTTCTACAGCTATTTCCTCTTTTCACTCATCATATCCACCAACAAAATTAGATATTTCATATCTAATTAATTCAACTCAGCCTTCACGGACAAATTTGGAGACAAATTTGAGACAAATTACAAGAAAACTTCTTCTTCTTCCTTTGATTCTTCCTATCCTCTAGCTGAATGTTTTTGTGGGGAGGAACAATCTCCATAATCTTCTCAGGCTTCTTCATCTTTCACCATTAATTCTCTCAAATCAAGTCCATACCTTTGCTTTGCTGCCACATCACACATATGTTGTTGGGAATCTATAAATATAGCCTCTTTCTATAGGAAATAGATCCTAAGTTTGTGCAATCTTACTCTGTAGAAATAGCATTAGAACAATTAAGTATTTGAGCATTGAGCAAACAAAAAATAGTAATTAGCAAATCATTTTAGAATAGCAATCATAATCATGGCTTTTCATTTAGCTACATCTTAGTTTACGGTAGTTTGTTTTATCATTTTCATGTCATTTTAGGCTACAATATCATCATCATATCATTTAGCAATCATTACATAGGATTAGATTCCTGCATTTTACAATATCTCATTCTCTAGATTGTCATTTTGACAGTCATAGTGCTTACACAATCTGAGAGCCATAGTGATTTAATAAATCTTTGGAGATAGAGAGCAATATGACGCTTTTAAGAAATTTTCTGCTTTAATTAGATTAATTATTGTTTAAATCTCTTGATATAATGTCTTATTAGGTGTGTTTGTCATTCATTTATGCATATTTTACTCACACATAAATTGGCGCCCACCGTGGGGCCCGAAAAGTCCCATTTTTAACATTATTTTTCTAAAAAGTGTGCTCGCAGGTTTTTGCAGTGTTTTGTTTTAGCGCGATCGAAAGTTTTTATGGTGCATGAGATAGATATTTTAGCACATCCAATTACTGTTATGACACATTTGACAGATATTTTAGTGCATACAACTACTATTACGACGCATCCAGTATCCTATTTCACCAGAGTCAGGGGTTTTTCTTTCAGCGCATTGACCTTTTCTTTTAGTGCATTCATCAATTTCTATAGCACATAGAACTATTACTTTAGCGCATTCAAATACCGTTTTAGCGCATCTAATGATTATTATGGCGCATTTGACTGTTTTTGGAGAATTTTAAAAATTCCCAAAATTAATCCCTGTTTTCTATCCTACAAGAAAAATATGCTGGTCAAAGACAGTTGCTGGAAAACACTTACGTCAGTCAAAGACAAAATATCACAAATTACTAATGGTATTTACAAGGATTTAGTTTTATTATTTCTTTTCCTTTGGTTAAGATAGTGCATCTAGCTTAATTAAAGAAATAATTTGAAAGCAATAGGCTTATGCTCTCCCCTTAATTGGGTGATCAAAATGCTAGACTTGCTATCCTGTTTTATTAATACCTTTAGAAGTCCTGCCGTATTGGGAAAAAGTAAGAGCACCCTACAAGAATGACCTAAGTGGGAACAACCAAAGCCAGGTTTTCCAACCCACTCTAATCAAAAGTGAATTTTGGGAAACCCACAATTCAACGGCATCATGCAAGATAACCATCCCCAAAATCTTTGTTCTAAAGATTGGGAGGTCTCTTGAGGGGGTTTATCAATTTTCACACCGAATAGATACCCTTTCTACGAACTTTAGTGTAGAATCCAATTGTGTTAGTTTCTGAACACTTTTTGTATGACAGTGCAAGGGGAGGGAAGAATCTACCCCCAAGACACTCACCATATAACTATCAGAGACCCTGGCCAAAAGTGGAGGATTCAATTTTGGTTAAGACTCAGGAAAGGAAAAAACACGGGCACCCTCTAGGGGGTGACAAGGCTGTGTCAGCTGACATAGTTGTAAGCTCTAGGCTGTGATATTCTAAGTGACCTTTGAGATAGAAAAGTGATTGAACTATATTATCTTGTGTTAAACTTGTGGAAATTGAAAGAATTAGACCTGATTCTAGAATACACACTCTTTGTTTAATGTATAAATGTTGAAAACAATGTTTACAAACTTGTTGTGTGTGTAAAGTCATTTCCAAATGTATCATCCAATTAGATCATCAAATTCCAAGATTTACAAGTAAAACACCCCTCCACAATCTTCATTGGTTAGAAAATTACACCTTGGAAATCAATCTTTGTATTAAGAAAAACCAGAACAAACAGACAAAACTGTGAAAATACTGACCACTTCCAAATTAGCGCAATCAACCCCTGTTTTAGCGCATGTACCCAGTCTTTTAGCACATCTTCCTTATTTAAAAAATGCATTAAAACTCTGTTTTAGCACAACCAACCTCTGTTACAATGCATATACCCAGTCTAACAGTGCATATACCCAGTTTTTCAGCACATCTGTCCTATTTTGTAGTCTGTCAACACATTTTTCCCTGTTTACTAGCAAATTTAACCTTTGTTTCAGCACATCTAAACTATTTTCTAGCGCATTGACCCTATCTTTTAGTGCATGCATCTCCTATTCCAGCGCATCTGAGGTTTGTTATAGCGCATCTAGAAAACTAAAAACCAGAGAGTTATTTTCCCCATCAGTCTGACAATTAACATCAATATCCAGATTTTTATCAAAACATAAACATTGTATCAGTCAAACCAGTGTCTCAAACTTGCCAAAGACTAAACTTTTCAAGTGAAATTATTCAAACTAAACCAAGATCTAACATTCTAAAAGTTCCTAAAAATCACCAAACATAAATCCAATTGTTAAGCTAAGTTTTGTCATCAAGATTTGTCATCCTACAATCACAAAATGAAGCAAAATAATGAAAGTTTAACTTAGTATCATCAATAGAATTTATCATTCTATTTGAATTAGTTAATATCCTTGGCACTCATCCAAAAAAAAGATCAAAGTTTAGTGAAAATAACAACACTTGTATGCTAGTTTTGACAAGATTACAAAGGCGGAAACTTAGAGAGAAAAAAATTGAAACACTAAATACCATGGCTAAAGAAAATCCATTTCATAGATTCTACCAAAATGATGGTAATGAAATAGCTGAAGAGGATATCCAAACAACACAACAAGATCCTAACTTCCATAAATTTATGGAAAAATTTTAGGAACAAGATGGAGAAAAATACCCTTTGATGCTAGCTGAACTAGGTGCAAAACTTCCAAAGGAATTTGATGTCAATCGACTAAAAGAAGCACCTATAAGAGCTGAAACTAAACCACAAAACACAGATCAAGTGATTTCTCTTGTTAGAAACCAAGATCAGATTTGCAAACCAGAATATCCTTCTACAGAAGAGAAAAACAGAAAAAGTAGAGAGGTTGCAAATAGATGTGCAAAATAATATTATTCATGAATTGATAATTATATGATAATGATTTTCTTTATAAAAGAAAAGATGCATAACCCTAATCTTATCTTGAGCAACAAGATAGCTCAATAAGATAAAGATGAAAACCTATAACCTAGGAATTAAATAATGCCTAAGTAAACTTATGCAAGCGTAATTAAATATTAATTACACTAACACCCCCCCATAAGTGCAACTTAGGGAGACTAACAAAGCATGCACCTAAAACTAAGATGAATGCAAGAACGAATGAATGGGTCCCGACAACAAGGCCTGATCAGGTACCCAAGTACAAATGCAATAATGATGTAGAGAAGGAAAACCCAGTGGGACAAAACCCCCCTACAATGAGATGACTACTACAAAGAAGCACTGACAGAACACTGTGGAGTAACACTGGAACCGAAATTTGACAAGCAAGGAAAGATACTTCTGTCTACAACTGAAACCAAAACTGGAATCATGATAATGTGATAGTAGACCCGATGCCACGGAACACTGGAAAACTCACAAACTAGAACAACCCTGGAATCTGTGAAGCAACAGTAGATGAAATGATGACAAAATATGGAAGCTGTGTATCTCGATGCCGATGCCAAACTGTGACTGAAACTCTTCCATGGGAAGGATTATCAAAAAGACTTTAGAACATTAACCATAAAAACATGGCCCTCAAACTGAGAAGAATTTGAACCAATGCGGATCAAGAAACATAATCTCTCAACTGAAGTGTGAACTGATGAATCTGATATGTGTCAAGCTATAGCAAAAAAAGTGGCCAAAAGAAACTAGGAAACCAGATAACCCATGCAAGCTATCATCAAATCAAGATGGATATGGAGATCAAAGTGAAAACTACACTCTAATCAGATTTATTATACAAGAAACTCCCTTGATGGAACTTTATCTTAGTTCATTTATTACAATAACCCAATGATTGTAAAAGGAGAGAATGATAAATGTGCATAAATAGAAAAATAAAATAGACCTTAGATCTGTGTAGAGGACTGAATCAGCTTTCCAATGCCACAATAATGACAAAAAATGGATCACCGAGTCAAAAGATATGCCCTCCAGAGTGAAAACAACAACATCTAAGTTCAAAGGCTTGAAAAATAAATCTGGAGCAAAATCTGGTAAAAGAACTTACACCACTAGATCGGCATTGGAATCAGCTTTCCAAGGTATCTTGTTTGTGAAAAACGAAGATCGTATGCAAAAAATACGCCTGATATGGTGAAAACAGCTCCAGAATGCCCAATAAGGGCTGTAGGGCGCCTAGGGGGCTAAAAAAATGAGCCCCTGGTCGCCCATACGACCCGCAGGTGTTGGAAGGAGCCGACTAGGGGATGGGTGCATAGCGCTCGGTCCCCCATGTGACCGGTGGTCTGCATAAGCGGCCCATGAGGGCTGGGCGCAGGGTTCCAGGTGATGCAGAGGGTCTGGGACTTTGAAAGAAACACAAAGTTCTCAAGGTTTGCAAGACACAATCTCAACCACTCTTCCAGACACTCTAATGGAGACAAACCTCAATAATGCACCAAATGACTTATTTTCCTTCCTTATGGACCCAAACCCTAGGAACACTCTTAAGAGACCCAAAAAAACTTTTTTTGAATGATTTCAAAGCCCAACCCTTTGACTTAGACACAAAACCAATTTTTCACCTTAACTAGGCTACTAGCCCAACTAGGCCTCTAGCAAAGGATTTTTGACTTTGCACTCAAACTTTCCAAAGGAACCTCCAAAATAATGATTGAGCTAGATGTGGTTTGTGATGATACATAACATACTAGATTCTTGATGGCACTTGTTTTGGAGCACACCAATCAAAAATCTGTTGTTTCCTCCAATTTAGGCCTAATTAGCCCTCTTTTTCAAAGCAACCCCCCTTTAAACTCAACCCCTGACCATGAAACTTTCAGCAGTCCCTTAAAATGACTCAAAACCAAGGATTCCAAGTTTTTAGGTCTCTATGACACCTCTAACATGCTCAAACACAAAACCCTCCTTAACTTGCCTCAAAAACTAGGGCTTCTTGAAAACTAACCTTCCAATCACTTCCAGAACTTGCTCATTGACTCTACACCATTAGGAAAACATATTTAGTCTATCCCAACTCAAAAACATGCCCCTCATTAAGGAAGATCTGCTGCTGCTATACCCTAGCCTCCAACTTCAAGCACTTTTCACAGTCAAATCTTGGTGTACACCATAGTATTCATCTCTCCTGCACATTATATTGTTAGTCCAGTATGGTACATGTTAAATATGATCCATTTCACAAGATACAGTCATAAAATCCCATGAAATGGATCATTTGTCCATGAAAAACCCTCAAACTAGTGTAAATTATGTGTTCTTTTTTAGGACAGTCAATATAGAATGCAAAGAAATTAATTATCACTGCTTTCAGAGCCTTCAATGGTGTTAAAATATGTAAACACAAACCCCTAAAGCATCCTACTGGACATAACTTCAATACAAATCAAGTATTCATCAAAAGAACACACTAAAATGCAAGAAAACTGTGTTTTTCACTATTTCCAGAAAACAGTCCGTATAGTACTTGCTCCAAACGCCCAACCTCCGTACAAATGATTATTTTGGCTTTGTATATCCTTTCCCCAACTGATCCAACCGTTTGGGATTGATTAAGTTGCATAAAAGTGATTAAAACTCATAAAAGCTAGTTACCCGCCCAAATTGGAATTCAAAAATCTGAATTTCCAAATTTACATTTTATTATTTCCCACTAACTAGAAACATTAAAAACCATTACATTATTATTGTTAAACCTTATTTGACACCATTAAAGCATTATAAACCTACCTAATCTCCTAGAACATAATTGTTCCCTTTATATTGCAATTTGGTCCTATGGTCCTTTCAAGACCCTTAGGACTTTTGATAGTCACATTACCTTTATATATTCCAAACGCCATTATAGGCTCCAAGATACCATAATTGATGTTTTGATTTGATGGAAAGGTCCTCCTGACCCTTGAAAACTCCTAGCTCTTGAACAACTCCTTGAAGGCCTTGGGTGCTCCTGCACCACCAGGTCACCAATGTGACTGGCGGCCTAGGCAAGGAAGCCCGCAGGGGCTGAGCTCGATCGGCGGAGATTTGGTGGCCACTGGGTGGCACGACGGTGGCGCACCTGGTTTACATTGTGAGCGCCAACAGAGGTGACAAAAAACATATTTTTTTGTACTTTTTTTCGATTTGTGAGCCTCAAAATGCGTATTGGGGAGGCCGTACGACCCCCCAGGGAAATTTTTTTTGCCTCAAAAACAACTTTCACCAAAATCAACGAAACGACAGGCATTTTTAGGGTTTTTGGCTGCTGCGAATGCAATGGTGACTTCCGTTTGTGCTCAAACTACTCCAAAAATTTGGCTACCCCCAGAACTTGAAAAAAATCTCCCAAACTGAAACCCTCACAGATCTGGAAAATGATGGCCAAAATCTGCAAAAAACAAAAGCCAATCTTGATTTTTTCCAGCACTCTAAATCCAATGGTGAGGCCCGATCTGATCCAAAATGTTGCATAGATGAACTCAAGGCATGATACCCTCGAGGAATCCTCAATGAACCTTGCAATGATTTTCTCAAAAAATCTGAGAAGGGGCTGCAAATCAAGGCTCTGATACCATGTTAGAAACCAAGATCAGATTTTCAAACCAGAATATCCTTCCACAGAAGAGAAAAACAGAAAAAGCAGAGAGGTTGCAAATAGATGTGCAACATAATATTATTCAAGAATTGATAATTACATGATAATGATTTTCTTTATAAAAGCAAAGATGCATAACCCTAATCTTATCTTGAGCAACAAGATAGCTCAATAAGATAAAGATGAAAACCTATAACCTAGGAATTAAATAATGCCTAAGTAAACTTATGCAAGCGTAATTAAATATTAATTACACTAACAGCCCTAACACATCAAATGCAAAATTTACAACTTTAGGATATGCAAAAAGGGACCACATAAAGATACATGTTACAAGACATTTGTCTATATCCTTTTCATCCAAGTGTGGACATGATACCCTTTCCTAGACATTGTGAATTCCCAAAATATGACATATACAATGGTAAAACTAATCCAATAGATCATGTGAGGGAATTTTGAACAATGAGCTTAGAACTTGCACAAGAGGAAACTTATTTGATGATATTGTTCCCAAGAAGATTAGGAGGTCAATGTATGGAATGGTTCTCTAAACTACTTCTAGGAATTTGATCTTTTGAAGAACTAGTCAACAAGTTTATCTCACAATATTCCTATAATATTCAACATGAGATAAAAATAAAGGATCTTTACAATACAAAACAAAATAAAGGTGAAACATTCCTCTCATTTCAATAATGATGGCGAAGGTTTTTTTCCAGGTATCCTCGTTCCATACCTGAAGAGGAAAAGATGGAACTATTCATTGACAACCTAACTGATGAGATGAGCTATAGGCTTGAACTACAATGCCCGCCTACATTTGAGAAAGTGATTGAAAATGGGCTCAAGATTGAATAAGCCTTGGTCAAGAGAGGGGTAATAAAACACTACAATGAAGGATCAAATAATACAAACTCCTCGAATCACTATAATAACAATGATAAACCAAAGTTTTGGTAAAAGAATAGAAATACTGGTAACAATGATGCTGCAAATGAAATATAAAATGCGAAACCGGTATTTAATTTGATGACAACTACTGCAAAGACCAATCAAAACAATGACCAAAACATCAATCAAAGTGTCAATCAAAACAACAATCCAAACAATGGTGAATCAAAACCACAATCATATAAAAAACCATCAAATCGAAGAAGATTCACACCGTTGGGACAGACACTAGAATTAGCGATGAGAGAACTTCTTACACATGGACTTATCACATTACCTGAAGCAAGAAATTGGGAACCAAGAGTAAAGCCATCTTGGTGGAATGATACAGACTATTGTGACTTTCATAAAAACAAAGGACACAAAACAAATGATTATATGCAGTTGAAACATCTAGTACAAGATTTGATTGATAACAAGAAAGTATTTGTAGGACACCGAACGAATAATGATCATAGTGCATTTACAAACCCTTTACCAAATTATGAAAAGGGAGAATCTTCTTCTACAAACAGTAAAGGTAAAAATGTAAACTACATTTATGACAACATTATTCATTGTATTTCTGTAGTTGAGAATAATGGTGTCGTTGATAATCAAACTGATAACGTTGGAATCAATGACATCATACCATTAAATCTGATCCCAAACATCCTCACATCCAACAATCAGATTAATGTAATAAAAATTAGATAAAAGAAAGATTACCAACCAGTCAACGTAACAACAAGGGGGCAATCCAAAGTAATATTGACAAGAGTTGCCTCTAAAACCACTACTACCCCTTCACATTAGTATGACATAGTTGATCAACTACAAAAAATACCAGCCCCAATATCAATATTAGAACTCCTTAAAATCTCAACATCTCATAAGGAGGTTTTGGAACAAGCTCTTGTGGCCACCACAATACCCAATAATCTAGAAGTTTTCCAATTCCAGGCTATGGTGGAACACTTAACCACACCTCACTACCTATCATTTTCCAAACAAGATGATGTATCACTAAATCATTTGCACAATGTTTCCCTTCACATTGAAGTCTTAATCCACAAACACTGTGTTAAACATGTCCTAATAGATGGTGGAGCTGGTTTAAACATTTGCACTTTAAAAATGGTTCGTGCACTAGGATATTTTGATAATGCTATTGATGTCAGAAGGAAAATCACAATAAAAGCTTATAATTGAAAAATAAAGATCCTCCAAGGGATTGATCATGTTTTCTATTCAAGTAGGACCAATTGTGAAGAATATAGTTTCCCAAGTGCTAGACAAAGAGCTGACATATAATATACTCTTGGGACATCCTTGGATTCACAAAATGCAAGCAGTGCCTTCAACTTATCATCAATGTTTAAAGTTTCCTACCAATGGAAAAGAAGTCACTATTTCAACTGACTACAACAATCCCCAATATTGTAACACAATTAAAAAAACTCAAGACACTTTTGTGCTCCGCAATAGGGAAGCAAACACTTCTAGTTCATCCAACAGTGAAAGGCAACCAAACATGGTATCAAATGGGTTGAGAAAAAGGGCTAGTCAAAAGATACAAGTATTGCTGAGTCCACTCCATCAAAAAATGAAATTCAACTAAATTCTCTATCACAACAATTAAAAGAAAAGATCTAGTTAAAAGACAAAGGCATGGGATAATATACCATTGAGCAATCTTTATGCCTTTCATAGTTGTTTCCATCTCCAAGATCATATGGGCAGTTGTCAACACTAACACAACAATCATCACAACCTACCACGTTTTTGGATGATAGATTTGTAAAGGAAAGTACTTTAGAAGATGAATCCGAAGATAAGGCCATCCTCAATTTTCTCTACAAAGATGAGGAAGCATCTACATCGGCAACTATCAGCATAAAGACAGATCAATATGGAAAGGGAAAAATAATATTAGAGAAAATGGGGTATGAAGGACAAGGACCTATTGGTAAATGAAAAGAGGGCATTGTAGAACCCATATAACCTCTCACACTTCATTCAAAGGACAAAATAGGACTGGGTTATATAGAGGAAGCAAAAGAAGAAATCACTCATAGAGTGGTTGAAAGAATCCTTCAAATGCGGGATAGTTCTGAAATAGATTCCAATGAATATGAGTGGGATTCTTTATCTGAAGCATCATACAAGGACATACAAGTTGATGTCATAAAAGAGTATTCACCCACACGTAAGGAGGGACAAAGATCAGGGACTAGACCCCTTATATTTGGATCAAAAAATATCGATGACTCAAGTGAGGATGGACATATATCGAGTGAGATAGATGACTTGGAGGAGAGTAATATCATAGACCTTTACATTGCTATTGACAACCTTGAAAACATGGCTATCAGAACCCTCACTGCCATTGACCTTAGCCAATCTGATGACCTTTTACCCCTAATACATCCTGAGCTTATCGATTGGGAACCAATTGAACCTATCAATGTACCTATCTTTGTGAATAATGATGCTATCGTTAATTTCCTTTGTTGTGACAAATCCGACACAAGTTCTAATCATAAATCTCATAACGATGCTCTGAGTCAGGAGGGTATCAAATCTTCCAGTTGCAAAATTGAAAACAAGAATAATAGATCTAACAGTGAAAACCATTTAATGGCAGCATTAGATCTCAAAAAAGTAAAAATAAAGAATGCATCTGATGGTGAAAACATCTCTGAGGCACCAAAAGATGGGAGATTTGACACCCTTCTAGAAAACTAACATGAAATCTCATCACTATTGGTGGAGCCTACACAGTCTATCAATCTTGGCACAACAAAAAAAGCAAAAGCTCTGCATCGGGAAACATCTATGACTGAACAAGAAAAGCTTGAATTCACCAAGTTCTTTGAGGACAGACACATTAAATTTTCTTGGTCTTACTCTGATATGCCAGGTTTAGACCTAGATCTTCTAAGGCATCATTTATCTCTACCATCTGGAATAAAACTTGTGAAGCAAAAACTAAGGAAAATGCATCCGCTATCGCCTTGTTGGTAAAAGTAGAATTGAAGTTGTTAGATGTAGGAGTCATTAGACCTATTGATTATGCTAAGTGGATTTCTAATATTGTACCTATTTCTAAACCAGATAGTAGTATCAGAATATGTACTGACTTCAGAGATCTCAACAAGGCATGCCCAAAGGGCGATTTTCCTTTGCCAAACATTAACATTATTGTAGAATTAACAACAAGACACACCATGTTATCACTAATGGATGGCTTCTTAGGTTACAACCAAATCAAAATAGCACTAAAAGATTGGGAGAAAACAACATTCACATGTCCATGGGGAACATTCTATTGGAATGTCATGCCCTTTGGGTTGAAAAATTTAGGGGCTACATATCAGCGAGCAATGACCACCATTCTCCATGACATGATGTATACCTTTATGGAGGATTACGTGGATGATATATTAGCAAAGTAATATACCAGAGAAGGGAATCTAGAGATCCTGGACAAAATATTTAGCAGGTTAGAGAAGTTGAATGTCATTAAATCGTAACAAATGTGTGTTTGGTGTTACGTCAACAAAGCTCCTAGGATACATAGTTTCAGAAAAGGGTATTGAAATGGATCCTGCCAAGGTCAAGGCCATAATGGAAATGTCACCACCAAAGAATATCAGTCAACTACGGTCTCTACAGGGTAGGCTACAATCAATTAGGAGGTTTATCTCCTAATTAGCAGACAAAAGTCATCCCTTCAATCATTTGTTACATAAGAATGTCTCTTTCAAATGGGATCAAGGATGTGAAACAACTTTCAATCAAATAAAGCAATATTTGATGTCACCACCCATACTAATGCCACCTACAAAAGAGAGACCATTAATACTATACATTGCAACAACTGAGATTTATTTTTGGCACTCTATTAGCATAGGAAGATCCTATGGGAAAGGAACAGGCTATCTATTATATCAGCAGGGCTTTGAATGGTTCTGAGATAAATTACAACTTCATTGAGAAAGCTTGTTTGGTCGTGGTATTTGCTACTCAACAGTTGCGGCATTACATGTTCACCCATACAGTCAAACTCATAGCCAAGATTGATCCATTAAAGTATTTACTCAACAAGGCTTCCCTAACAAGAAGACTAGCCAAGTGGGTCATGATCTTGAGTGAATTTGATATCCAGTATGTGGATCGAAGAGCCATGAAGGGTCAAGTGATAGCCGATCAATTAGTTGAAGCTCCACTACCAGATAATCGTCCAATGAGCATTGAGTTTCCTGATGCAGACATTCTTACTATGACAACACAACAATGGATGCTTTATTTTGATGGGTCCTACACACAATGTGGGCCAGGTGCAGGAATTCTATTTGTTACACCTCAAGGACATACCATCCCAAAGTCCTATAGAATCATGTTTCCATATAAAAGTAATGTAGATGAATACAAGGCATTAATCATTGGCATCAAAGTGGTAGTTGAATGGAAGATCACAAAGCTACAAGTATATGGAGATTCACAACTAGTCATTTATCAGGTAAATGATGAATATCAAACCAAAGATGAGAAGTTGATGCCATATAAGAAAATGGTGGATGATTTCAAAAAGTACTTTGTGGATATAAAATTTGAACAGATTCCAAGGGAAGAAAACAAAGTTGTTGATGCTATGGCAACAATTGCTTCTCTCTTATAGATACCAGAAAAGCGAGGTCATTATGAGTTTATGGCAGAACAAGTGTCTAATCCTGCTTATGATAATCCTGAATTTCAAACCATATTCCATTTAGTTGACGTTGAATCCTGAATTTATGGAAAGACCTATGCTTACCTAAAAGACAATATCCTTCCTCCCCATCTTTCTAGAAACTAGAAACACAACTTCATCCGCCAAACCGCACGATATACCTTAATTGCCAACATACTTTATCGTCGAGGTCTAGATGGTACTCTTCTTTGGTGTCTAGAACATAACGATTCTGAGACGGCCTTACATGAGGTTCATGAAGGTATTTGTGGAACTCATTCAAGTAGACTAACCCTCGTGAAGAAACTCCTCTGTTTGGGGTATTACTGGCTGAATATGGAGGAGTCTTTTCAGTTTGTTAAGAAATGCCAAAAATGTCAAATCCATGGTAACCTTGTAACTAAGGGAATTTTCCTAGGGTTAGCAAATCAAATGAAAAACATAATAACCCAAAGCAATAATGAAGTGCAAAGGAAATAACATGAAAAAAAATGAAAATATCTCACCAAAATGTCTTCATTCTTCATGGCTGGCCTCCATTATACCTTCTCAACTTGCTAAAAGTGTGATGTTGCCCTCAGATTTGATGTGAGCAATATGTGACTATGCCAAGACCAAAACAAATGTTGAAGGATTTGATATGACAATACACTACTATGCAACTATGCAACTAGTAAGCAAAGACTAAAGTATGCCTAAATGTCAAAAATGCCAAGATGTAAGAAGCCAAGAGCATGAGAGGTGACAAATGAGACTAAAATTCCCTTTTTATAAAAAAGTCAATTTTAGGTGAATGGTCAGGATTAAAAGCTGACAAATGCCCTAGAATCAATGGACAAGATTCAATATGACAACCCACAATTAGGATTAGGGCAACATTAGTTTGAAATTTGAAATGAAGAATCAAGGTTTAGTTTAGAAAAATCAAATCAATGGAGAGGATTGCATGTGACAAGAAGATAAGAATGGCACAAAAAAAGAAAAAGCTAAAAAATCAAATAATAATAGAAATTATTTGATTTATGGAGGAAAGTTGTCATTTTGAACTAAAAATTAATTTAATTCAAAAGTGGGGCCATGTGGTAGTAAATAATTAATTTAAATTATTTACTTGGAGAGAAATTAGAAAGTTGACAATTTTAAATAAATGATTTTATTTAAAATTAGAAAAAGCCAAGGTGGAGAATAATTAAATAAATTAAAAAAATAATAATTATAAGAGGACATTTGAAATTAATGATGTATTTAAATAAATAAATAAATAAAATTTATTTATTTAAATAACCAGGAGGAAATGATTGACGAGATAATTAAATAATTTTAGGAATTTATTTAATTATGAAAAGACATTAGAGAATTAGTGACGCATTTAAATAAATAAACAAAATTTATTTATTTAAATAATCAAGAGGAATAAAAGACATGAATTAATTAAATAATTATGAATTATTTAATTAATAGTTGAATTTGGACTATAGACGAAATATGAAAAGACATAGAAAAATGTGGTTTGTGGGTCTAGGACATTTTTATGTGTCTACATTTTGCCCCTCTTTCTCATAATGCAACATGTTGCATTGTGAGAAAGAAAATAAGTCAAAAATATGCCTCAATGAAGAAAAGGATGAGGAGGAATGACAAGTAGGTATCGGTATACCCCCTCAAGAGGACAGACAAGTTTTAAGAATACGAGTGTGCTCTCGAAAATGGACGAGAAGACCAGAAGACAGAGGGACAAGAAAGTGTTAGTGTGAAAGATATGGATGATGAAGATGTAGACTAGATGAAATGTTAGAGGGGAAACAAAGAAGGGTGGGACAAGAAAGAATCCTTCAACATTTGCCAAAGAACTAATAGACGTTGCTCGAATAATCTTTGGGCAGTAAAAATGACACAAATGGACAAAAAACACCATGGTATGACATAGACTGAGGTGTACAAGGTCATCCACTTGCAAAACAAGTAGTCACAAATAAGGAATGTCCTAACTCATACTAAGGGCTAAGTTGCCCTAGTCTTTTTGTCAAGACAAACCACAAATAACAGTCAAAGAAAAAACAAAAAAGGTCATGAGACATCATCGCACCTCTAAATCCTTCATGGGACATCCTTGAGGTAGCTTGTAACATGACCAAGAGACAAGAAAAACCAAAAAAATAGACAAAATAGCCAAAAGATAAGACAAAATAGACTAAAAAAATCAATAGCTAATTCAATTGTGTTTGCCAATATTTGTTTGTCAAAGGTTGATTGCTTGACAGTTTGATAGTTTGGACGGTTTGACAGTGCCTATCGTCAGGAAGGACACATCCTAAAGAAGGAAAATGACATTTTGATGAGGTCCTAATCCAAGAAGGACACATCTTGGAGAGGACCAAAGAGCGCCGAGATTGACATTGTTTTGGCAATTTGATTGATTTTGACTATATGACTAATTGGACTATGTTGTCTGTTAGCTCGCAATTTAAATGTTGACGTTTCAAATGACTGTCTTTTGTCCATGCATGACCATGCCTGACTTATTTGACTGATGCGAAAAATGCTAAAGCACTGACCTAGGGAGCCTCAGGGCCGCATCAATAGATGGCCTTGCCTATGTTGGAATTGTGTCCCTCAATCCCACTGGCCTTTACCTCTATACCTCCAGGTATCTGAAAGAGAGGAGCGGTAGTGCAATGGTTACCACAATATCACGGGGTCCCTCTGGCTGTTCAGCGGTAGTGTGGTTACCACCATACTGCGGGCACCTCCCGGATGTGCAGCGGTAGTGTGGTGGATACCACTATACCGCGGGTATCCTTTCTTTTGGCTATGGTAGTGCAATTACCACCATACCATAGGAGTTCACCAGATGTGTAGCAGTAGTGCGATGTAAACTACCATACTACGGATGCTTGTTAACAATATAGCGGTAGAGCGGTTACCGCTATACCTTGGGAGATGTCGACCTATCTAGGGATAGCGAGGTAAACCACCACCCCACGGGAGCCTATGGAATGCACAACAGTAGCATGGTATAAAGGTGAAAATCACGAGCTTGTTGGTTTGTTGAGATGTAAGCTGTTCATTGGAGGATGTTGCTGACAGGGAAGGAGGCCGTTTGCATTCCTGGGAAGTTTGACAGTTGTTCTGTGGATGAATTTGAATTGAATCAATTGTATAGAGAATGGATCGATCATGGTTCTTGCAATATATTGTAACGTTTGAAACTGTGAAGAGGTTCGAAGGTTTGGAGAGGAAGTTCTAGGCAAGGTTATCCTGGTAAAATCTCTCCTGATAGAATGTCTTGATCGATCTTTCGTTGTTAATCTGCACTGTATACTATGTGAGAGTATTGTAATAGTGCGAAGGCTGTAATTGACTGAGAGGTTGATCAGGGAAATGTAAAAGGGGAGAGAAGGAAGTAGAACAAAGTTGCTGCCAGTTTGTCTCCAGAATGAAACATGATGTAATCTTTGTAAAGGCTTAGTGCTTGAGTTGTATTTGTAACTATTTATGTTGCATGAATAATACAATGGTGATTTGGGCTTTTGGAGTGGGGTTTTTTACCCGAAAGGGTTTTCCCCATGTAAATTTGTGTGTTTTGTCTCATCTTTCATGTTTCATGTTTCTTAATTAGAATTTGCTAATGTTTTTTGTTGGAACTGGATTTGCATGAGTTTCTCTCAAAAGGGTTAATATGGGAAATGCACTGTGTTTGATTCTGCTTTGTGACATAGTTGTACGTGTTTTTGAGGCAATCTAATTGAAATTAAAATTACCGAAGGCACTACTGTTCTTGGAGGCTTCTCCAAGATGATCAAATTTTCCCAACAACCTACGTTTAGTCACAGAGGCAACATAGTTCGACAATGACAAAGACTGAATAACATGACAGACTTTGACTCTTTTTTTGGGATTTTTGACAGTTATTTGGATGTTTAATTGTTTTTGACATGTTTTGATTATTTTTGAATTTTGGACGAATATTTGATTTTTTTGGATTTGGACATATTTTGATTTTTTTGTCTTTTGTCGTTTTATGATATTTTTGTCTTTTGTGAAATGTTTCAATTTTTTTTTCTTTTGTCGATATTTGATGTTTTTGTATTTTTGAAATGTTTTGAGAGGATCGAGACAAATGTATGTGAATGATGTGTACACATGATTGTGCCCCTAGTCAAGTTGAATACCAATTGATAGGTGATGACAACGTTGTTTGACATGGGAAGGACACATCCCAAAACAACGTGAGGATGACGATAATGTGACTAACCGATTAAGGTTTGCAGCCGGGCTAGGAAAAAAGTCAAGTAATGTTTTGGATAATATGCTTGGATGGATTAAACTCATTGCATTTGGAATGAATTGGTTAGGACTAGATGGGTTGATAGAGTATCCCCAGACCATTTGACAAGGGATAACCAAGCTAAGTGAAAAATATGGATAGATGAGCGGTGGCCTTGGTAAAGGACGAGAGACATGAGACTAAGGGAATTGTCATATGGTCTTCAAGGACTATGTCATATAGGATAATGAGGTTATGAAAGTAATGACATGAAATTTTGTGAATAGTGTATGACCAAAGGATAGACATGTCAAGCGTTTTCCCAAAGCATGATTTATGTGTGCTTATTTTTTGTCAAGACCAAGGTAGGTGGGAAAGTGAATGGAAATGATATGGATTAAATGGTTAGATGCCAATGTCAAGAGGAAGGCATGGGAAATGAGACGACTTGCCCCCAAGTGTAAAAGTCCACATAGACAATTTATTTTACACATGACGCCTGTTTGCCAGGTTTTCATCATGGTACTTATCTAGGGCCCATGTTTACCAGGTTTTCACCATTGGACGAGATTTTTCTCTTTACTATTTTCTTGAATTTTTTTGAATTTTGAATTTTTTTGTGTTTTTATATGGATGGGACATCTTGGATGCCCACTATTTGTTCTGAAACTATTGATGGTGTCGATGTAGATACTGATGCCATGACATGCCAATGATGACCTTTTTGAAGTATTTGTCTTGTCAGGATCATAGCGCTTGCATATAACTGATTGATGTCATTGTGGTCCTTTCTGATGCTAGAGTTGGCCTTATCAGAATATGGACATCGCGATAGAGTGCCATGAGAGTCCTTATGATAAAGAGTTGCTGCCAAGATGTGACAGATTTGTTACGTGGGATTTTTGGATTTTAGGTGAGATGTAGGATTATGATGAAGGATGGTAGACGTGGAAAGGTTGTTTGGACGTTTGGATGAATCACTTTTTATTTTCCAAACTTGGTATGGTGGATGGTGGATTTTGGAGGGATGGAATTTGGAACCAACACTTTTATATGCCTTACGTGATGACCATTTTGAAGGAGGTGGACATTTTTTATATGTGGGAGTCCTCTTTTCTTGTGGCTCCACATTTTGATTGACTTTTTCTTTTGACATATTTTCTTTGTTTGATCCATTTTTCGTTGGGATCCATTTTAACTGCATTTTTCCACTTGACTTTTTGTTTGATTCATGTCCTTTGACATTTGATTTTGATCTTTTGATTTGTATGACTTATGTTTTTGTTGGTTCCAAAGGGAAGGTTTATTCATGATGGAATGATGGTTTGTGGTGTGGATGGAGGGAGTGTTGGAAAAAACCTTATGACAAGGATTACTCGTGGACTCCATTTTGATGTTTGTATTTGACAAGGTTGCCCCCAATATCAAGGAGGTACCACTAACATTGTTTGATTTGTTGTCTAAAGAATATCCAAGACCTTGATGTCTGTAATTTCCCTGAAGCTATATTGGTTCATGAATGCCTTGCTCATGTATGCCTAGTTTGTTGCCTTGATATTGCATGTTCTAACAGATTCTGTTTGCGATGGGGTATTTTTTGTTTTGAAAACAATATGCTAACCCCACATTGTGTACGTGGACACTGTTACTTGGAATATTTTCGTTTGCAAGGAAGCCTGCTCTGATAAAAGTAGATGATCATAATTGATAAAGTGTCTTATCTTTGTTGTTATGTTGGACATATTTCTGACTGATATCTTTGGTCTGATCTTGTGACATGTCAAGTTTAGATGATTCTATTGGTGCTTCCAAGTTGATGTTGAATCCATCATTATGGTCAGTGTCATAGAGTCCAATAAATTTGGCTATAGCTTGATCACTTGCAAATATGTGTAGAGTAGAAGTCTCTTGTTCTAGAGGAAGATCGTCTATGTGTCCCATGTAGGAAAGTTTCAATGGTCGAGGCTTGAATACGGTCCTCAAGTGTGTGATCATGAATGGCGTAAAGGTTGAGGAGTGGATCGTTTTGGAATTCTTGGTCAATAGCAGTGGCTTGTTCAAAGATGGGGTTTTCTTGGATGATATGAGTGGGATTGGAATCTTTGTCAAGGATAGGTGTATTTTGGATGTCATGATTTTCTTGAAGGACTTCTTGGATGGACCTAAAGATGGGGTCATGTGATGGACTACCTTGATCTTGACATGAGGGTGAAGTTGTGATGTCATGCCTTAGGTTTTGATCTTGACATATATCCTCAAGTGTAGGTAATGGGATGTGACTTTGGACAAGGATAAAATTTTCATGACTAGATGTATGATGGGACAGGGTGACTTGGAAAGGATTAGTGACTATAGAACTAGGATATGATGTGGAGACTTTGAAGTGATTAGTGGATGACATGGAGACTTGGGCTGGATTAATGGATGAAGGACTAGGATAGGACATGGATACTTGACATGGGTTAGTAGATGGTTGACTAGGATAAGATGTGGGAATTTGGATGGGATTAGTAAATGGACGACTAGGATAGGACATGGAGGATTGGAAGGGATTAATGGAAATTTGGATTTTCCTATCAAGGTTAGGATAAGGGTGATTAATGGATGTTTGTTGTGGACTAATGTCATGGATGGTGTTAAGTGACTTTTGGTAGTGAGGGTAGATAGATGAAGGACTAGGGATCATGGATTATTGGTAGGAAGGGTACGTAGGTGATTGACCATGGGTTGTGGTTGATTTGGACTTGGATTGGGGATAATGTATTTTGAAGTCTATGACTAGTTGAGTGTGACCATTATGGATAAAATGGTATTCAATTTGACTAGCAAGCATGTCAAGGTGACTTGAACACATGATGGTGGATGCCATGAGACTATGGAAATGATTTTGGATTTTTTGAATAAAGGATGACAATGCAAAGATAATAATGTTTCCTAAAAGGAATGACTAATGCAAGGTGACAAGGTTCTCTAAAAGGGATGTCAATGCAAGGGTGACAATGAGGACTAGTGTGATAATACCAAGTTGAAAATGTTGAGTAAAGGGAATGTCTAGATGCAAAATGAGGACTAGGATGAAAGGTATGACAATATTTTTGGATTTTTAGGAATAAGATATGCAAAATGATGACTAAAATGACTAATGGTCTAAGGTATGCAAATGCAAAAGGTCAAAGTGATTTTGATGGACTTTAGAAAAGGTCTAATCAACCACTCAAAGCTTGATCTATGTCTCAATTTGGGTCATCAAAAGAATTGTTTGAAGGAATAAATAATAAGGAAAAAATGACAAGTGAGGTTTCCTAACTAGAATTTTGAGTTAGAAAGGTCTCACAAAAGGACTATGACTAAAAGAAATGATATTGACTAAGTCCAATAATAACCTACTTTGAAAGGAAATGATTTTGCAAAGTATGGTGAGTTGTCCTAATCCAAAGTTTGCAAAAGTGAAGGTCTAATGATTAGTTTTAAAATGATGATTGTGAAGCCTATGGAATGCAACTCAACTTAGCAAGGTTGAATCTAAAGTAAAGATGCAAGCTAGTGGATGCAAATGATGAAAAATTTGAGTCATTTATGATCTAGTTTTTGACAGAATCCTCTGGAAAAAGATGTTTATGGATAGTTTGGATAGATTTGACTTTGGTTTCTGGTCTGAGACAAGGTTTTTTTTTTGTCAGACAAATGCATCATTTCAAGTCACAAATGCATCTTAATATGGCATATGAGGTTTAGTTTCAGCAAATGTAGCTCAATATGGTGAATGCAATTTTTTGAAAAGAAAATGTGGTTCAGGCAATGCATTTTTCAGAGCTAATGTGGTGTTCTGTAGAGTGAATGTTATGCAACTGAGCGAATGCATCGTGGAAAATGTGGTGTAGAATGCAAAAAGTCTAGTTTGTTGGAAATTTTGGTCAAAAATATGAATTTTTTGAGGTTGATTGTTTGTTTCCAGATCTGTAAGTGATGTTTGTTTATTTGAATGTTTGGGAAAACACTTAGAAAACATAATATTTTGTCTTTGAATCAAGCACAAAGAAGACAAGCACAATCCTAGGTTAGGAAAGGACAATATCCGCTAGATTCCACGTTGGTTTCCCCAACCGCACTTATTATTAGCATGTGAATCCAAAGCTTGGTTGCACAGGCTCCCCCTTATAGTGCACTACTTCTCAAGCCAACCAAGCTTCCAACCCCCATAAATCTCCCATGGCAGGTTGATCACCTCTACTAAGAACTGTGAGAATGTGGATGCCTTCACAACGACTGTTGTTACGCTTGCAAATAAAAGGATTTTGGCTACTACACAAAGGTGTTTAATTTGAAACCCCCGTTCGAGTGGCCATACATGGGGAAAAGATTAAGCTCCATTAAAGGAGGAATTCTAGCCTGAAGAGGTTACACTCAACAGGGTTTTGGGGAATCCTACTTTGTCCATATGACACATCCACACTCGTAATCCAAGGCTTTCCCTTAGGATTCACATTTATATACCGGTTAGGGGTAGCTTGGCCAAAGAGATACATTGCTGGTTTGAGTCACCTTTGGGTGAGTACTTTTTCCCACCAAGGAAGGCCCAATTTCTAGAGTCAATAACTGTTTCTCTTACACCCAGGATCACGCAAGTGTGCAAGGGAAGAGGATACTTCGATTATTGAATTAGGGTAAACACAAAAAAAAGATGGGTCTAGTTTTCTAATCACCTAGTTTGCACAAGGTGAGAGTATAATCACCTACCACCTTCAAGCACAATCAAGTAGAGGAAAAACAAAGTTCTTTTTAGTGCACCAATTGAAGTGTTTTCTATTCTAAAAAAAAACAAACACAATGTTTTCAAAATCAAGATCTTGGACAATCAAACCTACAAAACCACTAGTTAGTAGTTTCAAAGAGATGTATTGGACCCACAAAATACTCAAAGACACATGCTGCAACAGCCCATTAGTAACCAAAAAAACCCTAACTAACGGATTGCCAAAAGGAAACAGACTGCAACAAGAAAATAGGAAAAATCTGGAAAAACCCGAATGCAAAATTTCACCAGATGAATGCATCACATCAAAGCAATTGTGTCGCTTCGTACAACAAATGCAGCTCGGTCCTATGCGCTGGACCTTGACAGACAAATGTGGCAACCTACAAGTCAAATGCGTCATGAGTCTGCAAGCTAGAATCTGACAGTCAAATGCATCGACCTGCAAAGAAAGTACGTTGCAGAAAATCAAATGTGTCACTCTGCAAGTCGTATGTGTCGTAGGATGGCATATGCATTGTTCGTAGGAACAAATGCATCATGAATAATTAGATGCATTGGTTTGTAGAGAAAATGTGTTGTGGTCATACCTGTACCTACAAAACATAAAATGTCATACGAAAAAACAAAAAAATGCTCAATTTTCACATCAGGTTCACCATTGTAACTAAGGGAATTTTCTTAGGGTTCGCAAAGCAAATGCAAAACATAAAAACCCAAAGCAATAATGAAGTGCAAAGGAAATAACATGAAAAAAAATGAAAAGATATCACCAAAATGTCTTCATTCTCCATGGCTGACCTCCATTATACCTTCTCGACTTGTTGAAAGTGTGATGTTGCCCTCAGATTTGATGTGAGCAATATGTGACTATGCCAAGACCAAAACAAATGTTGAAGGATTTGATATGACAATACACTACTATGCAACTATGCAACTAGTAAGAAAAGACTAAAGTATGCCTAAATGTCAAAAATACCAAGATGTAAGAAGCCAAGATCATGAGAGATGACAAATGAGACTAAAATTCCCTTTTTATAAAAAATTCAATTTTAGGTGAATGGCTAGGATTAAAAGCTAACAAATGCCCTAGAATCAATGGACAAGATTCAATATGACAACCCACAATTAGGATTAGGGCAACATTAGTTTGAAATTTGAAAAGAAGAGTCAAAATTTAGTTTAGAAAAATCAAAACAATGGTGAGGATTATATGTAACAAGAAGATAAGAATGTCACAAAAAAAAAACAAAAGCTAGAAAATCAAATAATAATAGAAATTATTTGATTTATGGAGGAAAGTTGTCATTTTGAACTAAAAATTAATTTAATTCAGAAGTGAGGCCATGTGGCAGTAAATAATTAATTTAAATTATTTACTTGGAGAGAAATTAGAAAGTGGACAATTTTAAATAAATGATTTTATTTAAAATTAGAAAAAGCAAGAGTGGAGGATAATTAAATAAATCAAAGAGATTTATTTAATTACAAAAAGACATAAATTAGAAAAAAGCCAAAGAATAGAAAGTGGACAATTTTAAATAAATGATTTTATTTAAAATTAGAAAAAGTCAAGGTGGAGAATAATTAAATACATTAAAAAAAAAATTAATTATAAGAGGATAGTGGAAATTAATGACATATTTAAAGAAATAAAATTTATTTATTTAAATAACCAGGAGGAAATGATGGACTAGATAATTAAATAAATTTAGGAATTTATTTAATTATGAAAAGACATTAGAGAATTAGTGACACATTTAAATAAATCATGAGAAATAAAAGACATGAATTAATTAAATAATTGTGAATTATTTAATTAATAGTTGAATTTGGACTATAGACGAAATAGGAAAAGACATAGAGAAATGTGGTTTGCGGGTCTAGGACATTTTTATGTGTCTAAAAACCTAATCCATGCACCAACACAAGAATTGCAACTGTTCACTTCAACATGGCCTTCTTGTCGATGGGGACTGGACCTGGTAGGAAAGATTAATCCGTCTTCATCCAATGGACACAAATTTATAATCACAGCCACAAAGTACTTTACAAAGTGGAGAGAAGTTGTTCCCTTGACAACAATCACTAGAAAATAGATTTCTTTTTTCATACTAAATTACCTCATCTGTTGGTATGGCATTCCCCAGTCCATTGTCATAGACAATGGTAGACCTTTTAGGATTCAGGATGTTTAGGAAATATGTAAGAGGTTCCATATCCAATATCGTTTTTCAACCCCATACTATCCTCAAAGAAATGGCAAAGCAGAAGCCTCAAACAAAACTATTCTAAAAATCCTAAAGAAAATAGTCAACGATGTTGGGAATGATTGGCACAATCAACTAAACCCTGCTATGTGGGCATACTAAACTAGCATCAAAAAACCTACATGAGCTACACTATATGCAGGCTTGGTATATGGATCAGAGGCCATCCAACCTATTGAGGTGGAGATACCATCACTCTGCATGTCTCTAAAGGGAATTATTTCAGATGAGGATTATAGAGTGTCTAGACTTCAAGAGCTGGAACTATTGGATGAACATCGTCAACAAGTTGTGGACCATTCAAAGGCATATCAACAAAGGCTGTCCAGAAGCTACATTCACAAAGTAAAACCTAGAGTATTTCAGGTTGGTGACTTGGTCTTAAAGGAAAATCCTCGAAATTAATAGGACAAAGAAAATAAAGGGAAGTTTGAACCTAACTGGCTAGGTCCCTTTATTCTCATATCGGTTTATCGATCTGGAGCCTATCAATTGTCTACACCTGAAGGGGATTTTTTTGATGAACCTATCAACAGTCTCCATCTCAAAAAATTCTACACCTGAATCATCTAGTACACAGGTAGTCCTGGGAAAATGGCCACCTTGATGAAAACCTGGCAAACAGGCGTCTTGGTGATAGAAAATACAAAAAAAAAATCAAGAAAAGAGAAAAATACAAAAAAATCATAAAATATGAAAAAGTGCAATAAAAACACATAGTGAAAACCTAGAAATAGGTGCTACTTGTGATTTACACTAGCTTTTCCATCTATTAGATGCATGTCTTGGTCGTTCACTCTAGCCATCATTCCACCTATCATTGAAAAGAGAACATCATGTACATATCTTGGCAATGTGGTTGTGTCTCACCCTAGCTTGAGGGAAAAATATTGAACTCATTGGCGGAAATAAACTTTGAGCTTAAACAAATAGAAATGCTCAGGATATCTCGGTTTAATTATACCTAGATGCTTGTGTTAACTTGCAATATCAAAAATCATGAAAGTAGTACTCAGGTCATCATTGGTCTAAATTATACCATTGATACTTGTACTCACTTTCATCATTTTAAAGGCTCAATGATGATAAAAAGCATGATAAATAGACTGTTAAGGTGAAAACTTTGACATATGTAGATTTGTATGGTTAAATTAGATTGCATTTATGTTAGTTTTTCATCTACAAAGTAATTTATTCCAAAGGCTGGTGGAGTTTTCAAAAACAATGTTATCTTTTATCATTGATGGATTGAATATACTTGACATTAACAAAAACATCATCACTATCATGTAGTTGCATAATCATTTGCATTGCATACATTGGAAGGCATTATTATATCATTTAATTATTCATACATTTGATCATATATTTGCATTTATCATATCATATTTTTCATTTGTGTATCACATCATATAGTTGCATAAGAAAAATATCCAAAACAAATCGTCTATATAGTTGCATTTTCATATCATACATCATACATTAGAAGTATTATAATATATCATTCATTTGTCCATTCATTACATCATATATTTTCATTTGAAATACAAAAAATAAAGTGCATCTTATCCCATTTGCATCATTAGGTCATATATCATAGAAAAATCATATCCAAAATTATACATTTAGTTGCATTATCATATCATTCATGTAATATACATTATCATACACCTATCGATCCATGTAAATACTACGAACATCCATACGTCATCATTATAAGCATAATCATATTTAACATCATAAATAAAACATCATAAAATCATAACATGTTATCATGATCATAAATAACATCCATAACATCATCATATAAATCATCACATGGCATGTAGAATAAGAAATTAAATGCATCCATCATAGGCATCCATCATAAAACCATATAGAACACATATAGGTTGATAAATCCGCCACATATCATATAAATCTCAAAAATCATTATGTCAAGTATACAATGATGTCTGAAATGTAAAGAGATACAACATCAAAATGGTCGTGAATAAAAAATTAGAGTATACATCATGTCTCAAAATACATCAGGGAATCCAATCATGGAGCTATGTGCTACTAGCCCTAGACAGTGCAAGCATCTCGGGACTAGTGCCTCCCCCACTAGACGTACCAGGATCTTGTGAATCTCTCGGAAGAGGCTATGCCACACCCTTGCTGGTAGTCCTGGAATGAGTCTTGCTAGATCGAGACTGATCATAAATAACTCTCTGCTCTACCAGAACTGCATCATGGTATCAACTCTATAGTACTCGGCCTCTCGACCCACACGAGTAACTTCTTTCATATAATCAGCTAAGGAAGTACCCTCAGATAATCTCTACAGTCTGTCAGCCAATCCTGCCTGCTCTGCAGTCCGTCTAGCTACATCTCTCTCCGCTGTTAGAGAGGCTACTTGTTCCTATACCTGTGTATGCATCTGTGTTTGTGTCTGGACTAATAACCCCTAGGCCTGTGCCAGCTAACCCTGTAGTGTCTACACCTGAACTTGCGGGCTGGAAATATGAATTTGTCGTTGTTGGGAGGGTACTCCAATCTGCACATGCTGCTCTACTGGAGCTACCAATGATCGCCTCTTAAAAGGAAACATGAAGTATCTAACCTAAAACACTGGGCCTCCTCCACCCTCATCTCCCTCCTCATCATCACTGATCTCCTCATCATCCCTACTCTCCACATCCTCCGCATCCTCCCCCTCCTCCTCATCTCTCTCATCTCTCCTCAGTCGGTGCCTGTGTGCAACTGCCATCTCCTCCTCACTTGGTATCGGCACTGGCTCATCTGGGATGGAGATCTGTGGGAATGGATGTAAAACAAGGTACTATGTATACTCATCGATAATCAGAGCCTCAATGATCTCAAGATGAATCTCTCAAATAAATGTCGGTAGACCCTGTTACTCCTATATGGAAACATCATATGATAAGCAAGGTCCCTACTTAGTGGTATCTATCTGGCATCATGCATAATGTGCAACACCTTGGGGCATGCCCTATACTATGCCATACTATCTAAGCACCCTCCTCGACAAAAATCTCTCAATGAAGAAACGTGTCTTGCCAATTAGGTACATGGACTAGCATATGTATGGCATCTTTGTATCATCCTATGGCCAGCGCTCACAATCAAGATAGGGTCACCATGTAACTATCTCTACATCATCCAGGAATCTCCTCCAATGCTCCAATTTTCCCACTCTAGGCTGAGCAAGTGGACCTACATATGCATGAACATATGGCCTCATGGCGGGTCGCTGTCTATCTGTAACTGGATGAGTAATTGCTATATGCTCCCACACCCACACCTGAAGTAATGTAACTCTTGAGGACAAACTGGCTTCTCAGAGGTAGAACACCTGATGCAAATCGTGGTATAGGTGGGAAAGCATGCACATATCCCAGGCATATCTAGTACCATAGATGATCATACTCTCCAGAATCTGACCCCACCCAACTAAAAGTCCTTTTGAGCTACAATCAAGACAAAGGAACCCTCCAATAAAACTAGCATGTACCAATGGCAAGGTAGCATAGGCATCCACCATCTCTCGCCATGGAATCTCATATCCACAAATAGTATCATCCTGAAAAACTCGACGCAATGCATCAGTCTAACCCTACTCAGAAGAATCATAAACTACTAGCTCCCCAACAACAGGTATCCACGAAATCCACCATACATCCTCAGGGGTCACTGTCATTTTTCCGGTAGGAAGGTGGAAGGTATTGTGCTCACTATGCCATCTCTCTGCTAAGGCTATCAAGAGACCCTGATTAATCCTAATTTGGGGCATATCTAGAAGAGAAGACAAACCACATCGTGTGATAACTACTGTCTCAGGCTACACTAGTTGCAGTATCAAATCAAATGTCCTAGGAAACCACTCTTGGATCTGTAAGTTCGTCAAAGGATCCTATCATTACAAAAATCGAAAGTCAATAATCTTTGTCAATTAATCAAACAAAATCAATCAGCCTATCAAATCTAATTTGCTCTGGCGAGAGTTTTCATCTAATCTCATGAACAACTATCATTGAACCTCACCTATCATGAGGTCAATCATCAATCTATTATTGCACCTCACCTATCATGAGGTCAATTAATCAAATCAACCTTGCTTATCATGAGGTTTATCAATCAGACTATAATTAATCCTCGCCTATCATGAGGTTAATTATCATCAATCAATCATCAAACCTCACCTATCATGAGGTTGATCATTATCTAACCTATCGGGATCATCAATCAACATCAACTCAAAGGTTGACATAATAAAAAATCATCAAAATCAGGGAGTTAATTGACAAATTTCATCATTCTGACTTGGATGCCCTAAAACAATGTTTTAATGCACCAAAAAACACAATGCGCCACTAAAATTCATCAATGTACCAAAACAAATTATCATTGCACTGAATCAATCGATGCACCATTCAAGGACATCTATGCTCTATTTCAGGCGACCAATGTGTTGAATCAGTCGATGCACCATTTCAGGGGAGTCAATGCGCTAATATAGGTGGTCAATGTGTCGAATTAGTCTATGTGCTAATCTAGCCTATGTATGCACTAAATTGTCTATGTGCTAATTTATCCTATCAATGTGCTAACATAGTTGACCTATGCGCTACTTCTATGGATGTGCTACAACAGAGTGTCAATGTGCTAGATCGGTGTGTGCATGCGCTAAAAGGAAAAAAACCAAATTAAAAACAAAAATTAAAAGCGTGAAAATAAAAGACACAAATTACGAGGAGGTTTCTAGGGTACATACTGGAGGTCCATACGCGGCCAGGCGATTGTGTTGTCACATGCGCTCAAAACGGTGAGTGTGGTATGGAATATAAATTTTGCTCCAAATGCTAAGTTTGCTCTCACTCTCAAATTTTAAAACTCTATGCATAGATGAATTTGAAAATCAACTTTTTGACCTTTTATAGGTTAATTAAGAGGGAATTTTGGTGGGATTTATTTATTTTATTTTTTAGGGGGCTTAATTCATCAATTTCACATCTAGTGGAGTAAACATCATTTTTTTCAGGAGATAAATCGATTTTGCATCTTTGAAATTGAACATCTTTATCAAATCATCAGAAATCATAAAAAATTGAAAAAATATAAAAAAATCCAAAAAAAAAATAAATCAATTTATCTCCCAAGGGGGCATATATCTATCATCACATGAAAATCAACGTTTGGGGCATACTGAAAAGTTTTCGTCAATACCGGCAGCAACAACAAAATTTTCTTTGAAGCAATGCATAAACACATCACTTCAAAGAGGGGGAAAATGTATACACCTAAAAATGGTCTGGATAATCTAATTAATTAAATACAATTTATTTGATTAATTAACCCTTCTATTTTCATTTACTTATAAATAAATAGAAATATTTATTTATATAGTTGATATTTAATTCTTCTATCTTTTATCATATTATTTCATCTTAATTAAATAAACAAATCACTTACTTTGTTTTATTTAATTATTATCAAATTCTACTATAATTATCTATTTATTCTATCTTAATCACATCATTCTATTTTAATTAAATAAACAAGTTTTATACTTTGTTTTATTTAATTACCACATTTCTTCCATGTTTATTTAATAAACAAATTTCTATAGTTTGTTTTATTAAATTAAATATCCTCTTTTTGCTAATTGAATAAATCCAATAATTCAATTAAAGCATATTTCTACAACTATTTCCTCTTTTCACTCATCATATCCACCAACAAAATTAGATATTTCATATCTAATTAATTCAATTCAAACTTCATGGACAAATTTGGAGACAAATTTGGAGACAAATTTGAAACAAATTATAGGAAAACTTCTTCATCTTCTTGCTTTGATTCTCCCTATCCTCTAGCTGAATGTTTTTGTGGGGAGGAACAATCTCCATAATCTTCTCAGGCTTCTTCATCTTTCACCATTAATTCTCTCAAATCAAATCCATACCTTTGCTTTGCTGCTACATCACAAATATGCTGCCAGGAATCTATAAATACAACCTCTTTCTATAGGAAATGGATCCCAACTTTGTGAAATCTTACTCTGCAAAAATAGCATTAGAGCAATTAAGCATTTGAGCATTGAGCAAACAACAAATAGTAATTAGCAAATCATTTTAGAATAGCAATCATAATCATGACTTTTCATTTAGTTGCATCTTAGTTTACGATAGTTTGTTTTATCATTTTCATGTCATTTAAGGCTACAGTATCATACTCATATCATTTAGCAATCATTACATAGGATTAGATTCCTGCATTTTACAATATCTCATTCTCTAGATTGTCATTTCAATAGTCACAGTGCTTACACAATCTGAGAGCCACAGTGATTTAATAAATATTTGGAGATAAAGAGAAATAGGACACTTTTGAGAGATTTCCTGCTTTAATTAGATTAATTTTTGTTTAAATCTCTTGATATAATGTCTTATTAGGTGTGTTTGTCATTCATTTATGCATATTTTACTCACACAGTTCAAAATGGGCAAGAAAAAGAAGGAAAGCTCAGTTTATGAGGTAAACTTCAAATTTGCAAGGGGAGAAAGCTACAGGCCTACAACTTTTTCAATTCTTTTTTACATGGATTTTCCCTTTTTGAGAGAGTTTCTCTTCTTCTATGCACGAGTTTGGGTTTCTTTCAAATGTATCTATGAATTCATTGTTAAGAGAAGATCCTTGTTAAACCTTGTGTCTTTTATCTCATGCATGGATTGTCATAGCTTAAAAATGTTGCATTTCATGTGTTTACCATTGTTTCAATGTGTTTCAAGATTAAGGGACAATTTAATGGCTTGGGAGGGTTTCAAAGGTTTTAAATGGCATAGTGAGAGCCATTAAAGAATGGTTGCATATAAAGGATCTTTGAATGCTTGGTGACAGTGTTTTATCATTGTATTATGAAGCTACACATGTATATGAGGAATGTCAGTCATATTTTATGAAGATTTATCTTTTAGATCAAAACCTAAGGGTTTTATAACAAGCAAATTTTAAGAGTTTCAAGGATACAACAAGAGGAGTGACTTGGTTGCTTTTAAAAGGAGGGATTCATTAGAAAGAAGTTCAAAGCTTGGGTGATTCCTCTCTGCCATCAAGAAGGGAGTCCAACTTTATATTTTTGACTCAATCCTCTCATCATATCAAGCATGTGTGATGAGGCAGCAATGAATACCAAACCCTTATGATCTTCTTGTGCATGTAGATCATGCTAGTACATGGTTTTATTGAATGCAAGTAGGTATAAAATCATGATCATTTCCATTTGGAGGTAGTGATATGTATGACTGTGATAATAGTTTCACCCCCTTACTATGATTTTATGGTATATCAAAGTTTTGCAAGGCTCTAAGTTACTACTTTCCACTAGTTTTTTAGTCTATGCAAATATGTGGTAGGTTAAGAAAACAGTGAGATAAAAGCAAGACCCTTGAGGAGGGAAGTGATTCCATATTAGGTAATGGATTGTGTATGTCAAAGAAACAAGTGCATGAGACAACAAGGTTGTTATAACCATGTGCCAGTCTACCTTGCATTGGTGGATGTAATAGCTTGCTCCACAGAGTTTCATGTCTCACTGTTTTGTCAAAAGCATGTGATATTCTTCAAGGAGAAAGTGAATTGCACTTTATATTCCTTGTTAATGTATAGTCTACCATAAAGCAATGCACAATATAGTGCCTTGAAAGGGGCATTTTTGTATTTGAAAGGGACTCTTAGTTTGGTAGTGACTTGAATTTTTCAAAATCATGCTACATAATGGAGGGAAATTTATCCATTAAAAATTTCATTTTTTTCCTTCACTAAGTTGAATTGCTCTTAGGGTTTTTAGTTATTTAGTTTTACATAGCTTGAGGAGGCTATAATGGTGACCATGACATTTATGGAAAAACATGAAATCCTTCAAGGTCATGAAAATGGTTAGACAAATCATAAGGTTCATTAGTTCTCTTCAATATAGGAGCACACACAAAGAAGATAAAGAAAAAATGATAGGTATATTTGTTCTTTTGAACTCTTTCATTTTCATAAAAAGATTCTCATGGTTTTTAAGTTGAATTCATTTTGGTATATTTTTCTATGACATATGCATTGATGATAAGTTTGTATGAGATCTACATCACAAGAAGCCACAAATATTATGATGTTCTTGGTGGATTGGGAATTGTTCGGTTACTTGCTCCTATATTAGCTCCAGAATTTCCCACTATGCTAGAGGATCTCATATCTCTAACTGTCTGCTAGGTTGGGGGTTTATATGGTATATGGAAATTGCCTCAACATCGAATTAAAAAGTTCAACAAGTAGCAGATTCATTTTTAAGTAGCTACAAGAAACAATCTAAGAAGACCTTGTACAAAAGGAAGATCAAATGGAGTTAATTACCTCAGGGTGTCTGATGCTAAATGATGGTAAGCAAAATAAAGGTCATTTTGATACTCAAGATTTTATAACTAAGCGGGATGTGGTGTTTGTGGATCCAAGCTACATACATAATATGAGATTCTATGATGGCCTCACTATTCCTTGCATCATGAAGATACAACCACTTACTACCACATTAAAAGGACACAATGATGAAGGTGTTGAGGATACCTCAACAATTTTCAATTTTATAGAAGAAGGTAAGCATTTTGATTACAACCCATGGTATGATGGTACTGTATTGTTGTAAACTCTTGATTAGGATGAAAGGGTTAAGGATACTACTTGCAATAAAGGGGATGAAGATCCTCTTATCCAAGTTTAGGTTTGTTTACACAAAATGATATGGGACCCAGGGGACATTTTGAGGCATAAGGAGGATCATAAAGAATATGTTGTGATCACTAAAAAATTCATGGAATTTCAATGGTTGAAAATTGAAGCATGCCATATCCTATCTACCTATACCCTCAATGTAATTGTAAATAGAACAAATCACAAAAAAATTATGAATATAGATTGCCCAATAATAAATGACCAAGCACACACATATTCCAATGACCCATTATGAAAGTGGGTTGCATATCTTGATAGTATAATATGGATTGGTAAGCTTGATGCACAAATCAATAAGGAAATCCATATATTTGTATCAATAGGTGTTGCCAAAGGCAAGGATGTATCGTCCTTTGTTGTACAAGTTGCAACTATTGCAGCTACACATAGATTGGATATTTCACCAAGGGATTTGATTATGCTTTGTTATAAGATGGAAAACCATGATAATGGAACTCCCTATAGTGTAATGGGCCAAATACCTCCAACATGTGGTGAAACTTGCAACCAAGGACAAGCAATTGAGTTTCAAGCCCTTCCTTGTCTTTTGATAGACACAAATGTGCAGTTGCTATTTGAATTGGTGAAAGAAATGCCAAAAATCGCAAAAACATTAAGACTGAAGTGGGTTATAATGGAATTCACTACTTGGTTATCTAAACATGAGCTTGCAAATCAATTGAAGCTCAAAGAACCAACTATTTTAAGTGGCATCTTTAAGATTGTTGGTAGGAATAAAACTATTAAGCTAGAGGTTTCTTCACAACGAATTACAACCTTATAATATCAAGCTATAGGAAAACTTGTTCCATGGGCACCACAGTTGTACAAAGGAAAACTAAAAATGATAGCTCAAGCTCTTGAGCAGGAGGGTTTTTCTACCCATGATGGATTTGTTGTAACATACGAGGAGTTTGAAATTAAAATTCCAAGGATTACATTGAATGCAAACAAAATGATGTTACCCACAGAACACAATATTTTGTCTTCCCTAGAACGAAATCTAGATATAGATAATACCACAATTTGGTATGGTAGATATTTGGTTTTGGTAAACTACTCAACAATTATACTATAGGTCTTGAAGAATGCAGATCTTGTAGCTATTGCTTCAGCCAGAGGATCAGAAGTTGTTGCTCATTTGGAAATGTGTTCTAGTTGTTGATAAAGGCATTTGGAATGGAGTTCCAAGCATGAATGAAAATAAAAGAATGAAAATATATGTTTGAGAGTACCGAACCCCTCAAGGTGCGGAACTGGTTAAGGATTCCATTGAAGAACTTGACCTTTTGGGAAAGAATCATCAACTTGGTTGGGCTGATTGGACCCATGGTGTCAAATATTATACTATATGGCTCATTTTAAGTGTTATTTTCCATCCCAATATTATTGATTCCAACATTCTCAACCTTTTCCACACATTAGGAACAACCACCAAAGAAACTTTGATTTCATGGAAAATACAATTTCTATTATTTTTCTTCAAAGAGGTGCTCGAGTTTTATACAAGGAGGTTTCTAGCTATTGCAACTTTACTTATGAGAAAGGAAAGGCATGCAGACATCCATGACAAAATGTTGCAGTTGATTGCATCATGCTTATATAGTGTTAACTTGGCAAGTGTTAAAAAATTTCCTTCATTGAATCTAGGGACAACATTTGGTGGACTGGGAATTGTTCTTTCTCTCAAGGGAAATAAAGAACATTGAAGAAAAAACCTCAGACTATCGTGTTAAGGGCCTATGCATTCAAAACCTTTTTTTCTTAGGGTAAATAAATATGCATGCTAGATTACAACTTTAGCTTTCACTTATGCAAGATGGAAACCATTTTTGTTAGGATCTTCTTCCTCATGAAGTACCAACAAATTTTGGCTCTAGTTGTTGACACATGCTCATATGTATAAAGGGCATATCTTTAGAGGAATATTAGACAATCAAAGAATAATGGAAATACATAAGAAGATACATAACAAGGAGCTTTGGAAAATACAAGGTTGTTAGAGGATATTTTAATGATGAAAGGATATTGATAGAGTTCAAGAATCAAACTTGTAGTCAAAAATCAAAGGGGTAGATACTCACCATGAAAGGTAGGAAAAAAGAATATTGGATGCTCGAAAAATAATGATGAAAGGAAACCAAAGAAGACAATTAAAAGGGACTTGATATTTGCTTTGCTAGGTCCTAAAGGTGAATGACAATGCTAAGAGGGATATCTAGGATTTCCCTACATTAGTCAAGACTTTTTACTAATTCTAGAGATATTTTTACAAAACTTAGAAAACCCAAACTCATGTAAACCCTTCCAAAAGCTCAACAATGGTTAAAACACGGGTAACACCATGCATACCTGATATTTATAAAGTAGTAATGAAATTCTATCTTTGTACACCATGTCATACTCTCTCTCTTTTAAACTGCAACATGTATCTTCATCTGAAATGAAAGTTGTTGATTCCATGTCACACATGATGAAAGTTCTCCAAAACCCTACAACATGTCTTTCAAAACTTTGCAACATGCCTCTAGCTTTCAGGAGCTACTTGCCCCTTTTTTGTTGCTTCCATGGAAGACTCCTTCAAACACAACGTGCCATAACCCTAAACCTCATTATCACGTAAGTGTAATGAAGACAAAACTAAAACCATTTCCCACTTTGGTGCCTAAGCTTTGAACATTTTCTATTTTCTAATATCTTTTGATTTTCCCTTTCAAACGAAAACGTGCTTGCTTTTAGTGCTTCTTTGAAGAAATAATAAAAGTTTCAACAAGTGACTAATTATTTAGTCATTTTTATTTGTGTGACTAATTATTTAGTTGTGTTTTTTACCCAATGATCAAATTAGTCATTTATTTAGTCATTTATGGCTATGTTGCAAAAAATTAGTAGAATTTAGTCATTTTTAGTTATCATGACTAAATTTTTTAGTCACAGTTATTTATTTACCAAATTCTACTAGTTCTTCTTAGGTGCTATCTATTTTTCTGTCTAATTTCATGGATTTGGTTCAGGCTCTAGGAGAGGTAGAGGACAAAAGTTTGTGAAATCTCAATTTCTAGATGATAATGCTATTTTAGATGTTGCCCAAAAGTATAATATTTTTAGTGGGGAAGGGTACATTGGTGGCATTTTTCCCAAATAGTTTCTTAAGCAACACCAAGGTTTTCAAGATGTGTATGATTCTATCAAATTGGCTTTTCAATAGAAGAATGATTGTATCTTATTAAGGGCTTTGCGAAAGAATTGTAGGAGGATTTGTACCACAATGGATATAGATATGAAGGAAAAGTATTATTCCATAACATTTCTCCATTCCCATGTTGATCATCTACCCCTCAATGTTTTTCATTTTGGCTCACCTCAAATGGTGAATTATGTTCCTATGGAGGATCGATTTGAGGAAGTTCCTGCATGTAATTCTCCAGAAAGGGAAAATGATGTAGATTATGGTTTCATTGATCATGCGTCCATTGTTCATGGAGTGCAACTTGAAAGGGAAATTGTGGAAGGGCATGGTTTTTCCACCTCGTGGTGTGCATCTAGACAAGGGTGATGAAGCTCAAGATGAAAATTCAGTGGAAGTTGTGTGTATGGAGAAGTAACAAAGGCATTTAACATGAAAATACAATTTTTGATAATAATTTTGGTGATATGAAAGCTATATTAGGGTTTGTTTTGGATGATTGTAAGGGTTTGATGAATTTTTTTTGACTAGTGTCATAGGATATGAACTATAAATGCATACTACTTTTTCAATTTACATATCTATAAAGTGGGATGTGATGGTATAGTCAATCGATTTACAAATTTGCATGTAGGGTTGGCAATAGAATGTCATTTTCAATGGCCCAATCAATATCGACATATGTAATCTTTCTCTTCTATTATATAATATATATATATAGGCTCTAATGCCTTTTACTTAAAAAAAATACTTCATAAGAAAAGTAGCTACTTTAAATTTGAGCAAAGAGTGTGAGTGTTTTATTGTAGCACAAGCTCATAATTTTTTTTTGTAAAATCGATCCACAAAGAAAAGATAAATTTCACATTTCCTCATAAAAAAGTGATAAATATATTTCTCTCAAAATAAATTCATATATGCTCATCTTTGTTCATCATAAATGCTTAATTTCAAATTATCCAACTTATACTTATTATAACATTTAGATGAATATATTCTTCTCCTAAATAAAAATTTCTTTCTTCATCCCAATCATAGGAAGTTACAAACACCTTTGTCTACTTTAGAAGATTACAAGAAATATGTTTCCTTTAAAAGATTTGTATAGAAAATAACTTCAAAATTTCCTCCAAATAATAGTCTAAGAGAGATAAATAAGGAATATTCCATAAGTAGGAACTTGATCTATACCTTCTTTCCTTTCCCCATATCAACAAAACACTAAAATTTCAATATTACAATAATATTTAAAAATATAATGAACAATCATATAATTAAATAAAGATTTTCTCTCCATCCAACCATAATGGTGTCATGAATCCTCGTGGGCTCTATTCATACCCCTGAACAAGAAGAATATGACTACCAAATGATCTTGGTATGAGAACCTTAATTAACTTGTTTAAACATTTACAAACACAACCATCTTCAAAGAACCATCCCCAGCTCAAGAAACCTTCATTTCACTCATGTCATCAACTACAAGCAATTATAGAATGAAAAATTATCTTTATACATCATAATATAGATGTATTCCCCTTCTCCAAGTTTCTCTTTTTGAATCCATCACTCTTCCTTTCTCCCATAGCTCTCAAGCTTTACTTCTTCCCCAAAATCACAAGTATGAAAAATAAAATTAAAAGGAAAATGAGCTCTTCCAAAAGAAAATTCTCCAAAAAAGACCAAGTCCTCTCTAAAAAGAAAGAGAGAGAACCCCTTTTTCTAATAACTCAAGTACCTTTAAATAAAGTAAGACTCCACACCCTTGGATGATATGGTGACATTTTTCACCATCTCATCCAATCTTAATTTCCTCGCAATACCCAAAACACCCACCAAGTCCTCTCTCACATTTAAGAGGCATGGTGCACATGAACACCACTCTTTTCCCAAGTCCCTTCTCATAAATGAGATGGATACCAAATAGGGATGGGGATGGTCAAATCCATCCTTTCATCCCCAAATTTGTTACCTCTCTTACAAAGCGTTTAATAGATGTCATTAATAAGGTATGGGAAATGGTATGGCCAAAAACAATCCCACAACCCATAGGTACTATACCTAAGGCCTTAAATTGTAATAAATAACCAATTTATGACCTGTTTGACCCTTACAAAATCAATCCAAACTTGCATCCAAAATTTACCTTTTTACACACCATTTACAACTTAATTGAAATGATTCTACAACTAATTAAAACACAAACACAACTCACACATAAATCCCCATTACACATTAACCATAGACCTTAGCCCTCAAATTATTTTCTTGATTCTAAGGTCCTATTTAGAAACTCAAAATAACTAAACCATGACCATAATAATCACTCGGCTAACCCCACATCTACTCACTTTTCATTATGTAAGGTCACATTCGAGAACTTCAATCAAGTGAAGCATTGACAAGGGTTTGAATTGTTTCTCCCTTCTTCCTAATGACAATCATTTCTTAAGCATTTTCTTAACACATGGTCCAAAATTCATGGGAGTCACCTACTCCTATTTTCAATAAGATTGAATTCAACAGGTTAGTGCATAGAAATATATTTGTATGTATAATCTTTATCTTCTTTGATGTAGAATAATAGTTCGAATATATCTCTAACAATAATGAAATCCTAACCTTAATTATTCCAATGCACTTTTTATTAGATCCTGGAATAATCATTTATTACCAAATATCATTATGCAACTAAATAACAAATTCACATAGCTTACCTTGTTATCTTACCTCAAGTATCCTCATTATCGATTAGAGTTGTCTCAATGTTAGGAATTTAATCTTTTTTATTTTCTTCACGATCTACAAGGGTCCTATTTCATTCCCAAGTATAACCCCTTTCCACAAAACATAAAACACATTAGCGAATCACTTATACTAATACTAAAATATATTTATTTCTTTTGCTCATATTAATTTAAATCTTCTTATCTCCTGATGCTCGTAAGAATTTAAATTTATATAATTCTCATACTTTCCTAACGAGTTGCCAAATCCCACTTAGTAAGACACATTTATTACAATAATATTTTAACTAAGTCATGAAAAAATTAAAATGTTAAGCATGTAGTTGAACGCAATCATTGATGTTCTCTTATACCTTCAAAACTTGAATATATAACTCTCTCAATTACACACAGACTCACTCCATCATAATACTAAAAAATGGAGATTTAATCCTTTTATCCATCAATATTTCTAATTTTATATTATATTTAAACAATATTAATCAAAATATCATATAATTCATCAATATAACATATATGGTCTTATAAAAGGGTCACAATAATCACAAACAAGGTCATTCCTCATACGAAGGGTAACAAAGTAAAATCTATAAATATGACTCTTAAGTATACAAGAAGTAATAAAATATTTTGTACAACTGTCAAAGAACCTTCAAAGTGATAGAAAGAGTGTGCTAGTTGTAATTCCATCAAGAGCATCCAAAAATAGTGTACTTACCAAAGAATTTAATGATATTGAGAGGTTGAAATATTGAGTGTTAAATTAAAAATTAGAGCCAAAATGGACTATGGAGAGATGCATACCTAAAAATAGTCATTGGGATTCATCCGAAGGTGGTAAGATTCAAAGAAAATGACCATTCTATGATAAAATACTACTGTATTTTAATGCATCATGGGGACATCTACAAGTTGCATTAGTGTTTAAGTATAATAGGCCATCTAAAAACTTTACAAAGTAGCACAACATGAGATAAACACAAAAGTAACATTAGTTTACAGAAAAGGGGGGAAATAATAAAAAAATGTAACAAAGCACAAGTTGGCATCAAGGGTGGGAAAAGGTTAAGGCAAGGCCAACTAAGATTAAGAACATGGTAGGGGTTACAAGCACTAAAGTGAGCAAAAAATGTAAAAAAATTGAAAATTGATGCCAACATCCCTATGATGGCTAGTTGGGGTCAAGCATTAAAATTACTAATTAATACAATAGGGTTTTCCTATCCACCTTCATCCTTTTAAAGAACTACAATATTATTATATGATATGGAAAAAGGGAAAAGATGGGTTCAAAAAAGTATAAAATTACCAAGATTGGTGCATCCCAAAGGGCTTCCTTGACTTGCACATATGCATCAATTGAATATCTGATCCAAGTAACTGATTCATATTTTTTCTTTCTCAAATAAATCAAATCAAATCAATAAATTGATAATAGTATCTTTTTCATTGTACGTTCTAGAATAAAATTTGGACTAGCATCAATAGATGGATCTTTATGTATGTTGTTGTGATTCTCCACCTCATTATGTAGGTAGTCCTCTTTCCCCTATATAGTGACATCATCACAAAATAGGTCCATTTAATTTTATGGAAAAATCAAATCATTTCCATCAAATATGGAAGGTTTTACTTAACTTTAAGGAAGGACATCTAGTCCATTCTTCATCTCATTACCTATTGTAGCATCATAAATTGTCACCCATGATAATTTCAAGCAAGAAGACTTGAGCAAGAATTATTGTCAAGAGCATTATCAAGAAAGTCAAGAGTAGTCAAGAGAAGATTTATTGCAACAATTTAACATCAAAGAATCATGTCAAGTTTTAGAAGATCTTCTTCATGTTTATGTTATCATTGTGTTTGTGAGATCTAACCCTTGTAGGTCTTCAAGAAAATCAAGCCAACAACAATCAAGCCTTGAGGATATTTGTATGACTTGATTCCTTCAAGGAAGCCATTTTTGAGTGGTGAGATGCAAGTCATTGTTGATTCATCATTCACTTATCATTAGCTCTCTTTAATTGACATTTCCATTATGGAGGTGGAAACACCAACACAAGGTTTGACCAAGGCAAGCCCATGTATGATAGAACCCTTCATCTCTCTTTGAATGGGTAGGTTTTAGATTTGAATAAGATTGGGAGAAGTTTTAAGTTAAATTATTCATTGTTGCATTTCAAACCCTACAACTTGACAACATATGAAAACTCGATTATCTTAACACTCGACAAAGATCCAACAATGCGACAGTCAAGAAAAGAAGGCTCCAATCTAGCTCCAAAGGACTATGAAATTAAATTCTAGGTTGCTCAAATAGGACACAATCTCCTTAAGTGACTTGGTCCTCAACTTTTAGCCCCAAATTCGCATGCTAGGTGCAAAATAGTCTAAGTTCAGTTTGTTTCTAAAGTTTGAATTGATCTGACTTTCCAATTCTATTGTTTTTGCATCATAATAGTTATTTACATCATTAGTCTATTTAAATCATTGCATTTAATTCCAAATTCTATTCCATATTTGGTCAAGGTTAGGTTGACTCACCTTTCAGGTTGTAAGTCAAACCTATATCTTGTCCAAATCCATCAAATCCCTCACTACCTCAACCCTCTAAATGAAATATTAGAAAAAGGTATCCAAACCCTAGGGTTAAATCCTAAGATCCTCCTTTTTCATCATTTAATTTTGGTGAACTTGACATGTTAGCATTGGAAACCTTCTAAAATTTTAGGCAATTCATCCTAGATCTAGGTTTAGCATTGCATTGTTCATTTAGGCATTCCTTTTTGCATCATAAAAGGCATAAAAATCAAAAAAATTGCATATAGGTTTCAAGTTAATTTCAATCATCTTAGGTCAGATCTCGATTCCAATTGCATTTACAAGTATGCATTAGTCATTTAAATATGAAATAAAATTTGAAAGTGTTCATTGCATTCATTTAGGCATCTTGCATGTAGCTTTAAAAGTAAAAAAAATGTATTATTTTGTTTCAAAAAGGAATCAACATCATTATATTTAGATTTTGGAATATTAGAATCAATCAATTATTAAATCTTAGATCAAGAAATTGTCTCCATAATTGTCTTTTATTGCTTTCACATTTTGCAAATTATTGCACACTTGCATTATGAATTATATAAGCATAAATTTGGAAAATTCTGGAAAAATACTCACTATCATACCTATATACACAAAAACCTAATAACCTTAAATAGTATAACAAAAAATCAAACTTTGAAATTTGTAATAATCTATGCAGAACATAGTCACCATGGGCAACTTGGTCCAACTATTTTTGGCTCAAATTTCTCTTAGAACTTTGTCTCTATGTTCTTTGTCTACTTCTACTTTCTGATTTATGCTTTTGAGTGTTTTTTCTATGACTATTTAGTAATTTAGTTTTCATATTGGGCACACTTAGTGTTTTGAAACTCATATGAGCTTCACAACCTAGTGTCTTATTGCCAATACTCCAATGAGTCATAGTTTCAGACATATGACATCCCACACTATTGTTACATCCATTGTGGATCCTGAGTCTTTCTACTCTTTCATGCAAGATATTGTCAATACCTAGCCCATCTTGGACTCAATCCATAATCCTAACATATCAATGACAACTTCATAAACAAGCACCTTTATGGACGTTGAGACTATTTTTTACCATGTTCCTGAAGACAAGCTGAAATAATTAGATAAATAATTAGAGGGATTACAATATTATTTAAGCACTAAATCCTTGGTGGGATAAACAATACCTATAGTGGAAAACTTAAGGAAATTGATCAGTGATGCTGAAGGATTAGAGGTTTATGCATCCTAGCCCACATAATTGACACCAACATCCCTATGATGGCTAGTTGCAGTCAAGCATTGAGATACTCAAAGCAAAGGAGGAAGCTAAATATCCCTCCCCACAACTATAACCTCTATTCCTACATTCACATTACTAACTGTAGCTTCAACTATATAACAAACCAATGGCATAACTCCAAGCTTATGTTTTTTAGTGGGAACCCTTATAGTTTCTTGAAATCATATGTGACACCTCAATATTCATCACCTCTCCTAATATTGCAACATAGTATTCCACCATGCACTTACATAATCCCACCATATTCACCATATTCTCAAAACATGTCAAACAATGATTCAATCAAAAACCAACTTTTGCAAAACGTGAAATCACTGCAACAACAAATCTCCACATTGAATCAAATTCAAAAATGGAAAACCATTACAATATTTCAAAAGGAGCCCATTGTCACTTGAAATCTTGAAAACACCCATGCCAAAAAACATAGATATTTCCCAATTTGAGAATCATAATGGTAAATGAGATCCTAATAGTCATATATTGACTTATATGACATTGTGTAGTGACTTCATCTTTGAAGAAAAGCTCCTAGCAAAAATATTTCCTAGGTCATTGAAAGACATGGCCTTGGACTGATTTTTATCATTCTCAAACAACTAAATTCATTCATTCAATAAACTTGTTGATGCGTTCCTCCAACACTTTCAAGTGAACATTGGACCTCAAATTACATTAATTGATTTAGTGTAGTGTAAACAATAAAAAATGAAAAAAATTAATAGTCTTCATTGGATGATATCAGTTACTCTACTCACAAATCAAATACACTCTTCTTGATGTTGATGTTCAAAGAGTGTACATATGGAATTTGGAACCTTACATTAGGGATAAGATCTTGTTGATGAAATATCCATCCTTTACAAAATTGTGTATGACTCTTCATGATTATCAAAATTTAGTTAGTTAGTGTGAAGAACCATCTTCATCAACTCCTTCTAAGCAATCCAAATCTGTACCTCAAAACAACTATCAACCATTCAAGAAGAAAAACAAGAACTTTATCAAGATAAGCACACCTCAAACATCCAACCACATTGAGCCACAAGTTGCAGCCATAAGTTCAACTCCCTATCAATTTAAACTGAGAGAAAAATGATTCACCTAATTTCATGATTCCCTTCACTCGATTATTTCACAACTTTTAAGAAAGAACTTAATCCAATTACCTCTAAGCAAACCTATGGATACAATTTGAAGCCTTGATCTTTGAATTTCAACCCAAAAGCATTTTATCAATATCATCATACACATGGACATGATATGGAACGATGTGTGTGTCTTAAACATCAAGTGCAAGACCTCATCGATTCTAATAATCTAGTTAGCTGTAGTTAATGATAAATGAAACAATACAATTTTCCCCAACAATTTTTTTTTTTTAATTCTCACAAATCCCATTCCAAATCATACATCCAACTTTGTGCAAGCTTGTGATGATAAGAATGATGATGAAGATGGTATAAATAATATGGTTAATAGAATAGATGTTCAACCTCATAAGGGTTGAACCACTTTGTCACCCGATATTGCTTTCACACATATTGATGCATCTATACATGTGCTAGATCGTCCTCTCTATGTCTCCAAATATATCAATGAAAAACCTACACAAGGGATACTAATATATCTCATGTGCTTAGAGGATGTGATCACTGAGGAATTCTTTTATGTGCATGAAATTTAAATCAAGATTATTATAAACAATTAAAAGCATGGTTAAAAACTCATGATGGTTTTTCTCTCCCTATGATAGGTTAGATCATTCTTCCACTTAAAGTTGGACCAAAGTAACTAGATGTATCATTCTCTATATCCCAACATCAAATCATTTTTGTGTGAATCTAGGCTATCCATGGCTACACTCAATGAATGTCATATTGTCGGTTATCCACAAGTGCATAAAGTTCCCATTTGAAAATAAAATATATGCAGTGCATCATAGTGGATTTAATCCTTTGTCTTCCCATGGAAATTTTTCATTAGATTACTTTTTGCCTCAATATATGTAACCAATTAAGGCTCGTGAGGAATTTTTTTTTAGGTCATATCAAAAATTTAAGGCAAAGTGTATAAAAAAGTTATCCCTTAGCAATATTCTTGAAAAATGATAAGGCTATGGTTGTTCCTACCACCCCACAAGTTGTGGATGAACCCATGTATGAAGCACATTCCCTTAAAAGTTCACAAGGTACTTATGTTGCAATTCCTCGATCAATATCATACAAAATACCAAGATAAAATAAAAAGATTACCTTTGTGCCGATAAAAGAGAAAAAAAATATAGACCTAAGGAGAAAGCAGCTCCCCAACCCCCAATGGTCCCTTTAGTTCCTCCCCTAAGGTAAGAAAAGAGACCAATGGTTGAGAAACCCACTCTTCCCCCTTCACAAATTGAAAACGGAACAAGAAGAAATAGAAATGATAAAGAGTGTAGGAAGAGATGTCGTGCTATTTCACATTAGTTTGGTGAAAATAATAACGCATTACCTCATGATCAAACACCTACAAAAACAAATCAAGATGAATTACAAATTTCACCAAAGCTTGAAATTGAACCTTACATGACCCAACCAAAACTAAAACTAAAATAGGAACATACAATAGACATTTTCATTAAACCTTCCTTGGTGATAAGTTTGGATGATGAGGATGAATATGCTAAAATTGATGAACAAGTGCATAATGAGCTCTCTTTGTTGTTCTCAAATTCTATGGATTTAGATGGGGGAAACCATGATGATCCTATTGATGAGAGTGATTCACCATGTGTTGAACCTAGTGATGATATTAGTACAACACTTGTTGTAGTCCTTTTGGCTAGGTTTTCATCTTCCATATATCATAATAGAGATAGGGATGTAGATGATTTGGTTTAGATCAACTCGCATGTGAGGTGCCCTTTTTATGTTACTTTATGTGTTTTATTGCACATGGTGTGATCTCCCATGTTGTGGTACTTGGTGTGTCTTTGTGTTTGTGAATTTTATGTGGATGACCCTTGTTGCTCCATTGGCACAAGGATACAAAGGAAATGAACTTGTCATGACATTATTCTATTTGTATCTCCATTCTTTATCTTGTAAAATTTGTTTTGTCTTGTGTTTTTCTTTTGGGGACAATGCAAGGCATTGAGACATTTAGGTCTCTTCCATGTTGATCCAAAAGTTTGATTGTTCTCTCTCTATGTGTCATCCTTCCATTGTGTTCTTTATTTCATGAGTATTTTGGGAATGATGTCATTTCCAAGCTCATTTTTATTATATAAAAGATGTATACTAACCTCAAATTTTTGGACCCCTTTTGTGTTCATCTTTTGTGTTGTTTGTGGCATTGTATTTGGGAGAAAACCCTTATCATGAGTCAACTTTATTTGGAAATATATCATTGGAATAGGGCTTTCCAAATAAGCTCTCATGACCTTATAACATGGCATTTACCCTTTTTTTTACCTTAAAGCAATTTCTCACAGCATGGTGTTTTGCAATTAGTTTAAGGTGGGGGCATACATTCTATTATGTGCTTCACTTTGTTCACATGCACTGGACTTAGTGATGTGTTGATATAAGAATTTTTTGCTTCACTTTTTTCACATGTGTTGGACTTGGTGATGCGTTGGCATAGCATGGATCATTTTCGTAGCACCTTATCAAAATTATCAGGGAGTATAATTCTTGGTATGGTTGATATGGATACACACCTAATGAATATCGAACTTCACTAGTCCTTGTGTGTTTCTCATTTTGCTACTTTATCTAGGGGGCTTGCCTAGTGAATATCAGACTTCACTAGCCTGTGTTTCCTTTGGTTTGTGATTCACATAACAAATAATAGACTTTGTTATCCCACGAGTCATGGATGCCTTGGGTATGGATTCTAGCATAACACAACTTTCTATTTTGTGATTATTCATACCCTCCTTTTTGTTTTTAGCATTGTGTTTGTTTTGTGTTGATGTGTTGCATTACATACATGTGTGTTCCTTTGTTCCCATATTGTCTTTCCATAGGATCTTGGATCCTAGGGGCTTGTGCACTCCCCCTAGATTCATTTCCATCCTACCTCTTCAACAATTGGACAGTTGAACCCCTCTTGACATATTTTCTACTTTAGTGTAAGTTTGAGAATAAGTTCATGCTCTCACTAAAGTGGGGGCTAAATGTAGCATCGTAAATTGTCACCCATGATAATTTCATACTATGTTTTTCTCCCCCTTAAGTAATTGGACCTAATTGTACACCTAGTTTCCTAAATTATGTATTCTATAGTCCATTTGGATAATTATCAAGAAAAACCATGTTGAAAACTAATGCATACATTTAATATTTTATCTTAGACACCTTAGATCTTACAAAATAGGGCCAAGACCTAGTCGCCCTAGGAAACTTGGTCTCGCTATTTTTCCTCCAAATTTTAATATGTTGAAGTTGGTATTTTATTATTTGAATTTCAAATGTCAAATGTTGGTTATTGGGATTTAATTTTTGAGAAATTAGAATATTTGCATATAAATACCTAGTCATTTCATAGTTTGAAAACTAACAAGAATATTTGAGCAAGAATTATTGTCAAGAGCATTATCAAGCAAGTCAAGAGTAGATTTATTGCAACAATTCAACATCAAAGCATCATGTCAAGTTTTAGGCGAGTTTTTTCATGTTTACGTTATCATTTTTTTGTGAGATATAACCCTTGTAGGTCTTCAAGTAAATCAAGCTAATGACAATCAAGTCTTGAGGATATTTATATGAATCCAGTCCTTCAAGGAAGCCAATTTTGAGTGGTGAGTTGCAATTCATTGTTGATTCATCATTCATTTATCATTTAGCTCTCTTTCATCAGCATTGCCATTGTGGAGGTGGAAATACCAAATGGGGTTTGACCAAGGAAAGCCCCTATATGGCACAACCCTTGCTCTCTTTTTGAATGTGCAGGTTTCAGATCTGAAGAAGATTAGGAGAAGTTTGAAGGTCAATTGTTCATTGTTGCATTTCAAACCCTACAACTTGACAACATGCAGAAACTCAATTATCTTGACACCCAACAAAGATGTGACAATGTGACACCTAGGAAAAGAAGTCTTTCATCTGGCTCCAGAGGACTGTGAAATTTAAATTCTAGGTTGCTCAACTAGGATGTAGTCACCCTAGGTGACTTGGTCCTTAATTTTTAGCTCCAAATTCATATGTGAGGTGCACAACACTCTGATCAGTCTATTTCTAAAGTTTGAATTTATTTGTGACTTTCTAGATATGTTGTTTCACATCAGAATAGTTAATTGCATCATTAGTCTAGTTAAATAATTGTGTTTCATTCTAAATTCCATTCCAATTTTTGTAAAGGGTAGGTTGACTCACCTTTTAGGTTGTAATTCAATCCTATATCTTGTCCAAATCCATCAAAACCCTTGCTACCTCAACCCTCTAAATGAAATATTAGAAAAAGGTATCCAAACCCAAGGGTTAAATCCTAAGGTCCACCTTTTCCACAACTGCACCTATACATTTTCTTTTAGTGACATGGGTTAATCTAATCAGGTTTCATCAATTAACATTGCTTCCTTTTGAACTTCAAGTTCATGAACTAGTGGGTAAAAGCAAGAATTTGGGTCCATGAAGAGGGGAAGTTTCAACCAAAAGAAAAAATAAAAAATGCACGAAACGTGTATGCATTTTTAAAAAATGCATACGCATTTAGGATTGGGTACTTGAGCCTAAATCCAAACGTGTATGCGTTTAGATTCGGGTACACAACCTAAAACGCATCTATGTTACATAACACGTACATGTTCATAATGTGTACGTGTTTTAAAATGCGTACATGTTTCGCAAAGCTATTTAATTTTTTAAATTAGCGACCATGTGATTCATTTTCACAGTTCATTTTAGCAGCGCATCTGAGGGAGAGCACATATCACGTATGCATTTCGAAGGGCTAAATTTAACCAATTTTTCATTGCCACCTCCTCCCGTCGACACAACCGACCTCAGCGACCTCCAAGTTGGTTTAATTCTACCTTTTTTTTCTTTATATCTTTCATTTTTGTTTTGTAACTACTATTTAGTTTTTGTTTGTTTTACGTTCAATATTTTATAGTTTTTAAATTGCATTTAAAAAACCAAAAACATCAATGAAACAAAAAATGTTAAATTGTAAATTGAAAACTATAAAAACTAAACCTAAATTAACTAGAATTTAACCTAAATTGGACATATTTAACTTATAAATGAAAACCCTAAACCCTAAAACCTAAATCTAAATTAGATTTATAACATGTTTGTATTTGTTGTCTTTTTATTATACTTATCTTTCTTATTTGAGTGCCAAAGAAATTACCATACACAACCACTACCTTATAACCTTAACCTCATCATCACTTGTTGACATGTACTTAAGCCCTTAAAACTACACACCTTTGATTACCTTTGCTTTGTTCATCACATCCATAATATTTTCACCTTTTAGATAGTGCAACTTGAAAGTAATCAATACTTTCAACAACCATATGTGTTGAGAAATGAGGAGATGTTTCTTAACTAGTGAAAAATCATAGCATAAATTTATGAGGTTGATAGAATCAATATAATTCTTACAGATTAAACTACATGGTTTTCATCATTTACCCATTTTGACACTCATTCTTGAGTTGAATAACCTAAATTAGTGGGGTTTCCTTCTCTTTTTCCACCTTTATATGTAATAGAAGACACTCTAATCAACCCCTAACCTCCTATTAACACCCAATTTGAGAAATCAAATTTATATATCTATGTGTCTTATTTTTCATCATTTATTCCTTTACCTAAAGAAATTTGGTTCCTTACCTAATGTTCATAGTCTCTATTTACTAATCTTCTTTTTTAATTTTTCCAATAATGATTCAAAGAAGCCTCATTGTTGATATCGTAGCCTTTTGTGAGCTCTCAATTTTTTATGTCTTATCCAAATCTTAGTTTATGTTGATGGTGATTTATTTATAAATCTTAAGTGTTTACCTTAATCCATGTGGTTTTATTCTATTTGTTCCTAGACTTGCTATCAATATTTGCACGACTTAAGTATTTATGTTTTCTTTATTCAATGATTGGGCATGGGTATTATTTTTTCATGCATCAGCCACATGTAGTTGCATATATGTATATTATTTTTCTTGGTTAAATAGTAAAAGGTAAGAGTAGCTATCTTGAATCTTGTTGTTTTCCCCTTAGTATTGATCATGTTTCAATTAATGTATATATCATCAAATTTGGATATAGTTTAATTATCAATTGATAGAGCTAAAAATAAGTTTATTGCCTTCTTTCAGGGGATTTACTTAATAAACCAATGACATAGTGCATGCATTCATAGGGTTCTAATAAAACCCCCTAATTTCATTTCTACCCATCAGACTTATAATTAGAGTACCTCCCTATTTTCACTAAGAGATATCCTATGTACCTATTTTTCTAGTTAAGTTTTTATATCCCTTTAATATTTCCACACTATTAGCGAAGGGAAATTCCCACATATAGATCTAACTCAACACTATTTATAATTTCCATCCCATTTATTAAAGTTTTAACATAAAATACCTAGATGAATTATGACAAATGTCATCCTCTAGAAAGTTTTGATATAGAAGCACTTATACAACTCAACATATGAACCCTTTCCATGTACACAAAATGTAATAGTGCACCCTTAGATATTTTAGGTATCTTAATTATAGTATACATATTGATCTAAATTATAGTGGAAATATTTTAGATATACTTGATGATTATTCTTGGAAGGGTTGCAAAAGTACTAAAAGGTGTTCAATAATTAGTTTTAGGTAATGCAGGTAGGATTTTATTAAAATTGTATGACCTTGGTGTGACATTTATCTTCATTTTTAGTTGCATTAGAGTTGGTAGTAACAACGAACCCTTCCTATTATAGGTCTTTGACACAATAAGATCATTGAAAATCATTTTTTTGAACTATTTACTAGGGGACATGAGACTAATAGTTTCATTACACTATCTAAAGCTATTTATTTTTATTAGATTTTTAAACATATTTGCAACATTCTTCATATTATCAAATTTATCTAACATTGCTCTCCCATCCCCACCACACACCACATCATAAAAAAATGATTCTTTACATCAACATGCTTCATTTATATATGAAAGTTTAGGTTCTTTTCCAAGCTAATGGCACACTAAATATTGTATTAATTTTTAATGACAACAAGACCCAACCCAACATATAAACACAAGATATAAATATAACTAAAATCGTTAAAGACAGGAGTATCTACAACATACTTTGTCATTATAGTAGATATAGAACCACGACGTACTACTCACTCATCCAATTTATCAAGTACCACTAAACAAACTAAACACAAACACTAGTTGACCTTCTACTATCTACATCATAAAAAATCTAAGTTAATAAATATCTAAATCTCAAATAAAATTGCAAGTTCCTCTAAACTTTCTATGATATAAGTCACCTATTGTACTGGTTGCCCCTTTTTTATAAGAAATTGTTATCTTTAGGTTGCAAGTGATTTGTAGTAATACTACCAATTTATTGCAAGTGTCCTATAGTACCTCTTTGCTAGAAAATATAATACTTTGTAGTTACTCACAAATAGATGTTAAGAATCTCTCAATTTCTACCATTACAACACCTTTAAAAATGAATTCAATCTACACATAGATTCACATCCATCTTCTTTATTACATTAATTTACAAATTCTCACACATAGATGCCTCTTGATGAGGGCCCCTTACTATTATATCTTGAAGGAGATCAATAATTTGAGGACCACCAATAGGATTCATAGGCGGGTTCTTAGCCTTCCCCTCATTCCCACTTTGATGAGTGACATGATGCCTAGGAGGCATCTTTCATTGACAATCAATGCATAGGTTAGGACATACATAGAATCATCTAAAAAGAATCACTAAGGCATGACATTCATTAGTCCAAGATAGAATGATACACTAATTTGAAATTAACAATCACACATTGGACTCAATTATGTGTACATTCTATGGATTTTTATGTTATGGATTTTTTAATGTTATAAATTGAACGTGTCTTCCAATGAAATGTATTTTGAATTTGTGCACGTTCAATGTGATTTTTAAATAACTTTCAAATTGTGTGCATTATTTAATTAGTTTGTTGATATATATTTTTTAATTGTTTAACATGCAGTTGCCATTTCATTGTTCACATGGATCCTAAATTTAGCATAGATGATTTTATACCCGATGCACAACTTGAAGATCCCATACATCTAGATCCGCCACCACAACAAAACCCCACACCTCCACACTCTCCACCTCCTAAACCCCCATGCCCTATAGTAGACCAGGCTTAGATAAGAGAGAGCATTAGAGTAAACCTTAATGTGATTCAAGGAAATATAGATTTGATAAAAAATGAGCCTAATATCCCCCCATCTCGCATGGTTTCCATCTTCAATGAAAATTGTTGTCAATTCTATTTGATCTATTGATGCAGACCTAGATAGGTTCCATCAATGGAGAGAAGAGAGGAGACAATTCTATGCAGATGGATTGTTCTATAAAGAAATTAATGACGTTAAAATTACCAAAGAAGCCATTTTCCAACATTTTTTCAACCCCCAAACAAATGAACCAATTCCACCCACCAAAAAATGAATTTCAATTTTATGGTGTAGGCACCCGTAGATAGCTATAAAATTTTGGGATAGATGGTGGATGGTGTTTGATAGTCCACCACATGGCAATTGTGAGGTGTCCCTATAATTTTTGAGAAAGTTATGGGTTGAGTTTGAGTTGGGTTTAAAACCCAACTATTTTGATATGAGGTCATTTTAGGGAGTTGGTTGTGGCATGCCCCAACATAGATTAGGAGCACGTGTCGATCCTTAGCGACATGATCCAATTGCTCCTATTGCTCCTCCTCCTTCTCTTGGTGCTCACATTGCATTTCAGTAGCAGATGATGTTGTCAACATTAGGAGCATTGAGTTCTCTTTCAAGACATCTCACTCATCAGACTACACACGCAGCGGCTAAAGTGGGCAATAGAGAGCATGGAGGCTCAGGCTATGGGAATACTCAGGTATCCAATTTAGGTGACCCACATGCATCTAGGATGGAGTCATATATGAATTTACTATATTCTGAGGATCATCCTACACAGGTATGTTCATCTTTTGAACTTTTAAATAATTTTTTTTTAATGTACAAAATTCATGTAAATAATAACATCAAATTATATATATAATATAATATTAATTCAAGAAGTGCTTGGTGTAGATGCATGATCACACAATGCCTGAATCTCAATATGATTGTGTCTATATTTCGAGTGTTGTAGATTTGGGCTCACCTTTTGGTTAGGTACAAACCAATATATATTTAAATTTATGTGTCCACATATCTAATTTAATTTGAATTTGTACACGTGTGAAACAATATATTATATCTAGATGCAGGGAGGTCATGCAATACCAAGTACCGACCAACCTCAAGTTGTGGTGAGCGCTCTTGAGTCATCATTAGCTTGGTGTGTGCTTACACAAGTTTGTTAAGTTTAAATCAAATACAAATCATAGATCTAATTTAATTTGAATTTGTACACACGTGTGAATGATATATGCATTTTTGTATCTATATGTAGGGATTTCATGTGATACCCATGGCAGGTGCACCTAAGACATCGTCAGCATTTATGCATGGGAAATATCGGGTGGGTGATCATGAGGTCATATCATTCGAGGTTGTAAAATTTACTAAATCTCCTATACAATTTTTAAGGACCTTTTAAATATATATATTCAAGGTTTTAACATATTGTTTGCTTTATATGAATATGCAGGATATAGTAGATCAAGCATTTGGACCTTCTCAAGTGACAGTTATGCTACCCGTTGAACAAAATTTTCCAGTAGATTAGCATGATCATATGGTAATTTATGCATACTAAAAATCATTTTCACTGTATCTACTAGATATTTAATTAAATTTATTGTTATCTTGAGTTTATATTTTCAAGTTTATATGTTAAATTATATCAAATTTTCTAAATAACTTTAAATCTAATTTCAAGTTTCTTGTGCTCTTTTATAGCATGATACAGGTACATCTAGTCCACATGGAACAAAGAGGAGACTTGATTTGACTGATCGCCCTGATAGTTAGATGGTTTTAAATTTTATGGACTATAGATCTCTAGTTTTATTTAAATATATGTGTTGGACTTGACATATACATTTTGAACATGTTATTTCATGGACCATTTCACATACATTATATCGAATAATATGATCATGTTTGTGTTTATTTATATCAGTTGACTTTAATATGATGATTATATATGCAGTCAATTATGATCATGTTATGTTCATTTTGATGATTATATGCATTCATGTATGTATAGATATTTTATCTAATTTTCAAGAAATACATGCACTATATAAATTCTTATCTAAAATGTGGTAAATAAAATACATGAAATGTATAATCTATAAAATTGGAACAAGATATTTATGTTGGAGTACAATACCACTGAGAGGGGGGGAATCAGTGGTATACAAATTCCAAATGATCTTGAAATAACCTTTAAAAAATTTGAAACACAACTATCATGAGAACAAATATACTCAAAATCAAGAACTTTGGTAGACATTATTAACTCAAGACAAGAACTCAAGCCTTTAACAAGGCTAACATGAATATTAGGGACACTTCTAATGAATTGAGATGAAGCATCATATATGAACATCATATCAACTTCAACTGAATTATGATAGGCATCATGACAACTAAAAATGATAGATCAATATCAAAGATGCACCAACACAATATTATGAAGTAATTTATGATAAAAATTAACTCATGAACATAACACTTAAGAGCAAGGAATATCATTCTAAACAGTGATGCATGATTGATATGTATTCATGCAGACCAAGCAAACTATAGAAAAAATGTAAAAATAACACAATTTTTCCTAAGTGGGAAACCCTCTTGGGGTAGAAAAACCACTCATAAAATCGCCTCACTGGTTTAATCAAAAAAGTTCCTCACTGGAAATACAAGCCTCAGTGGGTACAAAATGCCTCACTAGCAACATAAGCCTCACTGGCAATGATCAATTTGTCTCATTGACTTGATCATTTTAACCTCATTATACATTTATGAATAGAGAATAATTCAACTACAGAGGATCACTCTGTTTCACTACAAATCACATTCCATTTACAATCCAATAAAATCAGTATCCTAAAGATTCATTTACCAAAATCTTTAAAATATCAAATGTACTAGTTACAATCTATTTGCACATTGCTTGCAAAACTTCTTTATAGAATTTTGTTTATACATTCAACATGATAACTCTGTGAAAAAGCATCGAACTCATAATAGTGTGAGATCACTATTTAAATAAACAATTTATGTTCCATTTCAAGTTGTCATCTGTCGACAATGAAACTTTCAAATGTAACCTTTAAAACCTATTACAATAACTACCTATTAATCTTCCTTTTGCAAAATTAAACCGTTCTCATAACTAGTAAATCATCACTCAAAAATATGGTTGATAACTATCGAAATGTATGAATGTGGAGCAGCTTTGATAAATTCTTAAACAAATACTAAACATGTAACAACATACCCTTTGCAACATTAATGCGTTAAGCACAAAAATGTATATATGTAAAGTTGGCATGCTGCCCTAAAAATAGGGTAACCAAACTATATACAAAAAATACATATATGCTTCAATAAAACCCCCGTCGACAACACACGTAAACCCTTAGCTCTAAGCATCGAAACATTATGTAGATGCAAGACCTTATGCAACATATCAACATCGACTTCAAAACAAGAAACCACTTTTAGATATTGCAACTTTGTGAAGAAAAAACTAGGGTTAAAAGAAAGAAGTGTGTTACCATCTTGAACTCAATTCAATCTTTCAAATGAAGGTCGATATCACTTGGAGAAACTAAAAGAAAACCACCTAAAACCATTTCTCTTCATTTTCATCCACCATACCACCATTCTTCCAATCTTTATTGATCCCTAAATCGACCATCGTCCTCACTAACAAAATGCCTTTGTGTTTAGTTGATAGTTAAATAAAATTAGGGCATAATTATTATGTCGACCTTTTCTCATATGTTTTTTCCTTAAAACACATAAAAACCATATATATGTTGGTCTTGAATGAGTGATATTATTATCACCAAATAATGTGTCTCGACTATGACTTTGCACAAAGTTGCTAGTCTTAAGCATAGAAGGATGCATAACCATTAATGACCAACTCAAATAACACTTCAAACTTTATTTCAGTATTTAAACTCAATGCTACCATGAACACATAATACCGAAACACTTTTCATTGATAAACATCAATAATGCTAAATAATGTGTGTCGATATTTTCCATAATAGGGCACCATAATGCCTTGTGTTGGTTTGATAGCCAATGCCAAAGTGCCAAGGTCAATATGTTAAGATCAATCATTGAGCAATATATTGATCAATGATAGATGAATGTAATCCAAATTCAAACCTTAAGTTCCACATCACAATGTTGTCCCCAGAAGTATTTTTGTCTAAATACTTTCCAACACTATAAGTGCCAATATCAACTCTTGGAATCAATACCATGTCAATGCAATGCCAATATACTAAACTAGTAAATATGAAGATATGAATTGTTCAATGAATATGATATCAATTGAAGATATACAAATACGTTGTCCCTCAAAATTGAAAGTTTACCAAATCCTCATACCACTGTCCCCATGAATGAATACCAAAGCCTTATAACCTCTGAATGTAGTGCAATCAAACTAAAACATAAGATATACCTAGGTGTGTTGAATGTAAGTATCACCTTGTACCTCTTGACATCATGTTCAAGTTCCTCTTTAAATTCAATGAAAACACAACCTTTGACATCAATGACAAACTTGCATGCCAACAAACTCCCCCTTTGTCATTGATGGAAAACCTCTAGCATGGCAAACTTATTCAACTACCAATCATTCTGCCTACTTTCTCTCCCCCTTTGACATCACATGACAAAGGGATACTTAATCATAAACTAAGCACTCCCCCTATGAGAAAGCTCCATAACTGAACTGAAAATGTTACTAAATTTTGCACATGAACTGCCATGTCATTTGTAAAATGTCACTGTCACTGTAAACAACCATGTCACTGATGAATACAATGCATAACACCATAATGTACCAAAATGAGATGTCACTGTAATACCACAACTGGATTGCAAAGTATGAATTGTCATTGTAATACCAACTAAAAAACAATCATCACATAATCAAATCACTGTCATCACAGAATCAAATCACTGCAAAGTATCACTTTTCTCCCCTTTTTACAACAATTCCAAAGGATAAATAATTGAAATTTTGCAAGAGAATCAAAATGCATGTGAATATACAATCATGTATCACAGTATCACTGAATCAATGCCAACAATGCCAACAGGGATAAGAATAAGCATGAAAAGCTCCCCCTAAAGATGAGCTCTACACAAAACAACAGTCATCAATGTATCAACCTTCAAGAATAAAAAAAATTCCTTATGAAGGATAGTACATAGCATGTGCCAAGTATCAATGCCAAAACTAATCTGTATCACTATGTACCTAAATCAATCAGGTATATTGCCTGTTCATATTACATGAGAGTCATGCATCCTATAATCAAATGAACAGAATCATCAATCTAATCATAATCACCAAAGAAAAATGTACCATCTTGTACCATGTCTATATTATGATCACTGAAATATGCTAAAGATTTCACATGTAAACTGAAAGATGTATTTCCATATCAGTGCCAAAAACTAATCAAAGGATGTCAATACCAACCATACACCAATCAAGTATACCAATCTAAATATGAACATGAATTTACCTATCCATATACCTGAATCCATTGTAATTCACATCACTTATATATATATGTGCATCAAATATGCAAGTATATGCCAAGGTCAAGAATATATCAGAAATGCCACCATCAATGTCAATATAGGATATACCAATCAATCATTCCAACCAAATATGTAAATTCCAAGATCAAGACCAATGGCTCTAACAAGTAGTCATGTCAAACTGCTATATAAATCCTCAATCAAATATCACTATATTTTCAAAAATGAAACCAAACTACCAATGTCAAATCAAATGTCATATCATTTCCAAACTGATTTTAATAGAAATAATTTTTCCTAAAGTATTTCTTATTCATCACTTACTAATTGAAACATGTGAACCTTATATGCAATAGGTCATTAATAACATATATACTATGAATGTAACAAGTCATTAATAGCTCACCAATGAAAGTTGATAAGACATTAATTACTTATTAGAGACAAGTATATATATGCCACTAATATCTAATGTTAACAAGATACATAGGTTATCAAGTATTAATCAAATCACGATATATGAAAGGAATCAATAAATCCTATCTTTGTAATGAATATAAACCTCTTTGTCACTGATATATGCCACCACTTCCATTTGATGGTTTGATATTGATAACAAAACTGTGATCTACAATTTTTTATATTCATATGAGAAAGAGCACCATAATCCACTCCCCCTAAGACCAAGCCACTGCTTAGATAACCACCAAGATCAAAAGAGAATAAATATTTTGTACATCAAAGAATAGGATAGGGAACAACCACTAAATCAAGAAAATTGGTTATTTGATCTCTAAGCAATTGTCAAGCAAATATTTGTGAAGCATAGAGCATGTCTACTGTTCCACCAATGATGAGTTCAAGATATTTACTATCTATTTCACCGATCAAATACCACTATAATATTTTATCTCAAAGCCAAGACAAACCAAAGATATCATATAGATACATTGTACTCCTCTTGATTGCATACCAATCTCATGCTTTTACTTAAGTTTCTTGTGCAATATGCACAACATTAGGTTATTTCTATTTTTGTTCAAATTTCCTTCTCCAAACCTTTCTAGGTTCTTTCTTTTGCTTATCCAAAGTGCTTACCATTTCGTTATATCTAACTGATCTTACAAGGTTACTCTAGCAATACTATGATTTATGTCCAACACTGTTGCATCTATAACATGTGATATTGCTAGAAGAATAATGATGTCTATTTCTTGAATTTCTATAATCATATCTTCCATGCATCTGACAATTTCTTGCTAGATGGCCAACTTTATTACACAAATAACAATAACCATGAAATTTGGAGTACTTATACCTTATTGAATGATTCTGCTTGATAGGTGGAGGCCATAAGAATTTATTTGTTCTTCTTCTTCCGACATCAGGAACTTTCTCTTTTGATTTCTTACTGTCTTCACTTTTTGGAGCATGTTGTCCTTGACTATTATTATTTTTACCATCTTGAGTAGATTCACTAGTTGATGCTTCTTTCTCTTCATTTGATCTTCTAAAGCAATCATATAGATCTATTTTCCGCTTAGGGGTTTTTCTGAACTTTGAGCTCTGTCCTATTTCATAACCTAAACCAAAGTAGTCCTTGTGACTCTTTTGACTTCTTGAAATGTTATTTAACACATTAGTACCTTTCTCAAATTTTTGAAACTTGAATTTTTCAAGATCTTTCCTCAAGGTGACTATTTCACTTTCAAGCTTTTGGCATTCACTAGTTTTGACTTCAAGATCTGATTTTGTAAAATCAACTATCCTTTTGGCTTCTTCTATTTCTGTCTTTAGACTAATAATAAGTTTGTTGGACTTTTTAACTTGTATCTTTAAGTCAAAAATTTGATTAATTGCCTCTTCAAGCTCTAAAGAAACTTTTGCAAATTCTAAACATACCTTGTCTTTGAAATTTTTTTCTCGTTGAAGTTGATCTTTTAATTTCTGATTTTCTTTACCGAGTTGCTTGATTATATCCAGAGCAAACAAAAGTTCACCTTCTAAATCATCTTCACAAACCTATTCATCATATTCATCCACAAAGAAATCCCTTTCTTCATCATCAATCTCAACAATAAAATCATCTTCTCTATCACACTTTGTATCAATTTTTTGGGATGACTCATGCAACAACTCATCACATGACTTGACTGGGGTTTTCTGTAAAACCATTTTCTTGGAATCTTTATTTTCTCTATTTCTTCTACACTTTCCCATGTTACTCCTCTATCAAGACCTACCCAAGCTAGTTATAATTCAATAGGGAACCTATGCTTTGATACCACTTGTTGGAGTACAATACCACTGAGAGGGGGGGGTGAATCGGTGGTACAAAAATTCCAAATGATCTTGAAATAACCTTTCAAAAATTTGAAACATAACTATCATGAGAACATATATACTCAAAATCAAGAACATTGGTAGACATTATTAACTCAATACAACAACTAAAACCTTTAACAAGGATAACATGAATATCAGGGCAACTTCTAATGAACTGAGATGGAGCATCATATATGAACATCATGATAACTTGAGTTGAATTAAGATAGGCATCATGACAACTAAAACTGACAGATCAAAATCAAAGATTCACCAACACAATATTATGAAGTAATTTATGATAAAAATTAACTCATGAACATAAGACTTAAGAGAAAGGAATATCACTCTAAACAGTGATACATGATTGATATGTATTCATGCAGACCAAGCAAACTAGAGAAAAAATGTAAACATAACACAATTTTTCCTGAGAGGAAAACCCTCTTGGGGTAGAAAAACCACTCGTAAAATCACCTCACTAACTTAATAAAAAAGGTGCCTCAATGGAAATACAAGCCTCACTAGCTACAAAATGCCTCACTGGCAACATAAGCCTCACTAGCTACCAAATGCCTCACTGACAATGATCATTTTTTCTCACTAACTTGATCATTTTAACTTCAATATACATTTCTGAATAGAGATTAATTCAACTACAGAGGATCACTCTATTTCACTACAAATGACATTCCATTTTCAATCCAATACACTTAGTATCATAAAGATTCATTTACTAGAATCTTTAAAATATCAAATATACCAATTATAATTTGTTTTGCACATTTCTTGCAAAACTTCTTTACAAATTTTTGTTTTTACATTCAGCATGATAACTTTGTGAAAAGGCACCAAACTCATAACAGTGTGAGATCACTATTTAAATAAGAAATCTATATTCCATTTCAAGCTTCCATATGTCTACAACAAAAATTTCAAATGTAATCCTTAAAACCTATTACAATATCTGCCTCTTAATTTTTCTTTTGCAAAATTAAATCGTTCTCATAACTGATAAATCATCACTCAAAAATATGGTTTGATAACTATTGAAATTTATCAATTTGGAGCAACTTTGATAAATGTTTAAGCAACCACTAAAGATGTAGCAACATACCTTTGCACCACTAATGCATTAAGCACAAAAATGTAGATATGTAAATTTGACATGTTTCCCTAAAAACAGGGCAACCAAACTATATACAACAAATACATATATGCTTCAATAAAACCCCTGTCGACAACACACATAAACCCTTAGCTCTAAGCATCAAAAAATTATGTAGATGCAAGACCTTATGCAACATACCAACATCGACTTTAAAACAAGAAACCACTTTCAAATATTGCAACTTTGTAAAGAATGGACTAGGATTAAAAAAAAGAATTGTGTTACCATCTTGAAATCAATTCAAGCTTTCAAATGAAGGCCGATATCACTTGGAGAAACTGAAAGCAAACTGCCTGAAACCATTTCTCTTCATTTTCAACTGCCATACCACCATTCTTGCAATCTTCATCGATCCCTAAATTGTCCATCATCCTCACTAACAAACTACCTTTGTGTTTAGCCGATAGTTAAAGCAAATTAGGGTACAATTATTATGTCAGCCTTTACTCATGTTTTTTTCTTCAAAAACATAAAAACCATATATATGTCGGTGTGGAATGAGTGATATTATTATCACCAAATAATGTGTGTCGAATATGAATTTGCACAAAGTTACTAGTCTCAAGCATAGAAGGATGCATAACCATTAATGACTGAACCAACAATTTTTGTGGTGACTACGGACTTCTCTAGCACTCTTAGGGTTTTTCACCTAAAAGGAGAGAGATAGACCCAAAAATTGTAGTCGTTCACTCAAACTAAGGTATGTATGATGGAATTATGCCTAAATTCAATGTCTTAAATGTAGCAAATTGATAAGAATGATTGATTATGTATGCAAAACTAATTAAGTATGAAGTGTTTGAAAACATAGTGTGATATGAATAAATGAATTAGAAACATGCACAAATGAACTCAGAACTTAATGAAATTAAATAGAGTGCACCTGGAAGTTGAATGCTCATCCTGGAAGGTTCTAGAATCTAACAAAAATCACTATTGATGACTAGTGGGACTCATTCACCATTGATGGCGAATCAGTCCTTCTGGTAAACTATCCTGAAACTAGTTTCTAACTATCAAGAACCGAATTCTAATGAAATCAACTTTTCCAAGCTAAAAATGGGACTCATTCACCACTAATGGAAAATAAGTCATCCTCTAAAATTCTACAAATTTAGGGGTCAAGTTTGTGGGTCTAGATCTGCACTTGTCTTCTTGTCGGGTTCACGAAATCAAATCTATAGAAAATAGGTTGAATGTTGTCTCCAAGCTTGAATTAGGGTTTAGTTGACTTGAATAGATTTGATGACTTATTGACCACTGTTCAACACCTATTTCTTTGAAAATCTTCCTAAAATACCCACAAACACACATGCAAAGAGGGGGAAAATGGTTAAGGGTTAGAGTATAGGGATTTTCCTTGGTCAAATCTCACTTTGGTGATCAAACCCTTGATAAAGAAATGAAATGAAAACAAGAAAGGAATGATGAATAAACAACATGCAAGTTTCCTAAACTCACAAAATCATTGTTGTTGAAGTATGAAGATATGTCAATGGCTGCTCCAAGATGCTTGATAATTGCTTGATCAAATGATGTTATGATGCTTTAAGTGGATGAATGAGATTGAATTATTGAATGAATCAGTGAATGAATGGGGGTTAAAATGGATGGAAAAACAATTATTTATACACACTTATTCCCTAATTACCCAAGAATACAACATCACAAACCGACATAAGGTCTTAATGAATAAAAACCTAAAGGAAATTTGAAATTATTTTGAATTTTGTGCCAAGAGGGACTCATTCGCCACCCCTGGTGAATGGGTCCCACTCTAGGCTTACAAGTGGGTGTCAGGAATTAAGTTGCTTTTAATGTTGTTTGTCATGTTTTTCTTCAAAAACACACTTAATTAAGGCCTATAAGTGCATAAAGGGGCCAAATAAAGCATAAGAAAGGTGTAATTAGTGGTGACAAGTCTCAGAAAGTGTGAAAGCTTGTTACAAGACTTTACAACACTTCAAAATAGGACTTGATAAGGGATGAAAAGGTGATATTTAGATGAATTATGATAAGAAGAATCTAGAAAAGTGTAGAAATTTATTACAACACTTCACAACACCTTCACAAGATGTCATAATTTGAATATTCAAGGCCTAATGTGAATGTTTTAAGTTACATTTCAAAATTAAATATAAGAAAAATAAGCCAAGCATCATAGGAAAAAGATCTAAATGACCATGAACATGTCAATGATCCATTTTTATATGGTACATTTATCCCCCACTTTAGTGAGAGGATGAATTTGATTCAAACTCACACTAAAGTAGACATGCATATCAAGAGGGATCCAAATGTACTTATGCTAGCAAGATGGAATGAAAACAATCAAGAGGGATGATCAAGCCCCCAGGATGAAGATCCCATGGAAAAACAAACATAAGAACAAAGGAACACACATGTGAAATAGAAAGAGAGAAGAAAGAGAAAAAGAATAAGTCAGATCAAGCTTTGATCATTTGTCTAGCTAGTTGTGGATTAGATCTAGGCTGTTTGTCCAAAAAATAAAATGCATACTCACTCTTGGGTGATGAAACTCATGGTTGTCTGTCGGGTGAGAATCATACACTCGGCTGGTATGTACTCACAAACACATAGGTGGCTATGGGGAAAGTTGTGTTGCAGAATAGGCTTCCCGCTCAACCATATCAAAGTTATACCTCTTGATAACTTTAATAAGAAACCACAAAGGAAAATGTTAGTTCATGCTTCATGAGACAAGAAAAGCTTCGTATTCTTAGAACTCATGAACAAGTAGGATGGTACCACAGGCACACAAGCTGCATTATGCAAGGTGGCCATATGAATGCAAAAAATGTAAATGTAAAAGAAATGTTCAAATGAGTCTTGTTAAGTTCATGCGAGGTCTATCACTTAGGGAACATTGTGTTGAACTTCTCCAAGAGAGGACCAATCAAAGAATAGAATATTCACAACTTAGGGGATGCAGTGCATCGCATCAGGACACTAAGAGGAATGTAATATGCTAAGATAGATCACACTTATGAAGGACATCACACCTAATGTCATCCACAAAGTAACAAACACATCATATGAAGTGACAAGGATACACTAAAATCCAAGAATGCAAATGAATAATTCCAATGTATGCCCCCACTTTAAAGGAATTGCTGCACACCATTTTGTGAGAAATTTCTTTAAAGTAGAAAAATGAAAAATACAAAAAGAAACAAGACATGAGAGCCAACTTGGAAAGCCCCTATGCCAAGTCATACGTTTTTGAGTAAGGTTGCTTCATGTGAAGGAAAAGAAACAAAAGAAAGAGGAGTTTCCCACAAAAAGGAACACACCAAACAAATAAGGGATCTATGGATTTGGGGTTAGTATGTTCATTGCTGCGATGTTTCGATTAAAAAGCTCAAAACTGTCATCATTCCCTGAATACATAGAACTGGAAGAATGACACAAAGAGAGTGAAACAAAAAGAAAAAAAAAGTTTGTTTTGGGTCAATATGGAAGAGACATTGTAGTCTCAATGCTTTGCATCATCCCCAAAAGGAGAAACATAAGCGAAAAGAAAATGAAAAGGAAAAAGGAAAATATTTTGGGTCAACATGAAGGAGACATTTCAGTCTCAATGCCTTGCGTCATCCCCAAAAGGAAAACACAAGAAAGGAGAAAGTAAAAAGGAAAAGGGACCGATTGGGTCAACAATGGAAGAGACATAGGGTGTCTCAACGATTTGCGTCATCCCCAAAAGGAAAAAAACAAAACAAAGGAAAAAGGAAAAAGCAATGTATGACATATAGAAGAATGTAGGGACAAATAGAGGAAGTGCACAAAGAGAGAGAACATCAAACACACATTATAGGGGAAAACAATACACACACAAACACATCAAAGAAAAAGAAAAGGAAAATGGAAAAGGCTAGTTAAGGAAAATGCAAGTCAACCATCTAACAAGTCATCCGCCTCCCAATCATGTTCAATGTATTATGATGGTGGTTGACCATCCAAAGGTAGAATTGCAAATTCTGAACTAGGGGAAGTGCCAGGTCCCTCACTTGGTGTAGGAGATTTATCATTTAAGCTCATGGAAGAGGAAAATAAATAATTTAGATTGTTATGCACCTCTTCATCAATTTTATAGATCTCCTCATCATCATTATCATCAAGATTAATCATGACAGGAGGACAGATGGAAATTTCCAATGAGGGATGTATTAGGAGTTGCGGTTGTTGTATTGGGTAATTTTGTTGTGATAGTTGTAATGTGATTTCTTGTGGCAAGTCAAGAGGAGGAGGGTGATCATGTATTGCTTCTATCAAAGGCAAAGGTTGATTTTCTTTGTTTTCTTCTATTTGTAACTGACGAGCAAGGATACAACAACAACACCTACGCTCTCTAGCACCTTGGGTTCATTTCATTCTATTTTGAAGTTGTGTAGTTGTAGGAGCGGGTTGATCCACCATAGGCTTCTTTTTTCCTGAGGAGGAGGAATGAAAGGAACGGAAGGAGATGGGTCAATCACTTTCTCTTTGGCTTTATAAACTTGTTTAATGTGGGGAGGCATGACAGGGTTGGTTTCATTATCTCTTGGGCATTTAGATGATGAAGGTGAAGTGTTTATTGTTGGTTTATCATGGGGTTGCATTGTTTGCTCAAGTTCAGATTCAGGTTGAAGCATTGTCTCATCTAGGAAATGAATAGCAGAAGTGGATGGGGACATGTGGTGAAGAGACAATTCAACTATTCATTTGGATTTGAAATTTTGATAGGCAATGAAAAATAAGTCTTTGCAAGGGGTGATGGGTTCCATAAGTTCAAGCCAAAAGGATTCTAAGGAAAAATTACCTTTAGAAGACAATGGATTGAAGCCACTATGGTGTACAGTAAATATCCCATTGTCAAGTGGAAAATTCAAACACTTGTGCAACTAAAGGGATAGCTTTCATCAAGCAAAGCCAAGGATGACCTAGCTCCAGACGAAACTGACCCGACTGTGGAATGATATAAAATGTTACATCCAATGTTTTAGGTCCTATTTGTAATGGGAGTACGATCGATCTGATCATAGGTCACACAAAACTAGTAGGTGTTTTAATCCATGTTGTTGGTTTTTCATAATCATCTTGATAAAGATCATGTAATACTAAAAGTTCTTATGTGTTCACATTCTCGCCACAGGCGGGATCTATTAATATCCCATTGGTGGGCTTATCATAGATGTGGCCAACTATGCAAAGAGGACCATCGGGAAGGTTTTTAAGTACATCATGAGAAGAAAAAGTAATATCAAGAGATTTTTTAGTTTGTCCCTTACGAGGGATAACGTCTATCATACCCAAGAGTTCATCCATAGGATTAACATGGGTAGCATTTGGAGTAAGATCATGTTGTTCAGTATTTATATCAACATTCATCACATCAATGTTTGAAGGTTCACTATCTTTGACAAATGAAACATTGTGTTTAGACATGGGGTTGGTAAAGATTTGTAAATTTTGATTTGGGGTGCAACGGACTTATTGCCTTGATCATTAATACCCATAATGGATAGACGACTAGAATCAATGAGGTCTTGCACTATGTGTTTGAGATGCTTACATTGTTCTATGTCATGTCTATTTTGGTGATGAAAATGACAATAAGCATTTGGTTTAAAGGTGAGGGGTAAAGGTTTGGAAGTATCAAGTGGTTTTAATGTAGGAAAAGTGATCATCTATTGTTGTAGTAGTTGATTCATAGTATTAAGGAGAGTATCAGGTAAGGGTGTAAATTATCTCTTCAAGTCCCCATAGGTAAAGGGTACCATTGCTTTAACAACGGCCACTTGATTATGCACAGGTTGATTTGGTTGTGGGGGAGGGGGATTGAATTGTAAGAAGCCTTTTTTTTGGTTTTCTAAAGTTTTGTGAGTTGATCTGGTTTTTTTTTTCAGACTTCTCGGCTTGGCTAGAAGTGGACTTTGAATCATGACTAGTAACCAAGTTGTGGTAGTCACAAAGGGTTGTGCATGAATGCATGAAAGAAGGAAATTTCATCATGGTCAATTTATCCTGAATTTGAGTTTTCAAGTTTTCAATAAACATCTTTTGGAGGTGTGAATCAAGAATCTTGACATCTACTTGAGCATACAATGATTGATAACATGAAATGAAATTAGTTACTTTTTCATTTGCATTTTGTTTACATCTCATTAAATCATCCATTGTCTTTTTGGGAGTCATATGGACTTGGAAATGACTTATAAAGGCATCAACAAGTTCATTGAATGATCGAATTGAATAATTTGGTAAGTTTGAAAACCACTCCAATGCAGTGTCCTTTAAGGTCCTTAGAAACAGTTTGGTTAACAGTTTATCGTCAAGGACAAAATCATTGAACAAGGTTGTATAAGCATTGACATGATTGGTAGGATCTCCTTTACCTCCATAATTCTCAAACCTAGGCATCTTGATTCCTTGTGGCATCAGTGTTATTAAGATCTCTAAAGATAATGGACTACTATGAACATAGTATGTGGGTGGTGCAGTTTGATTTTGGTTAATGGTGGATATTTGTCGTTGCATGGAGGACACAGTCTAAAAGAGTTGTGTAATGAGAGGGTGAATGTAAATGGTATGAGGTGGAAGAGATAATGGTGATGGAGTGTATGTAATGTTAGGAGAAGTAAAGGGAACACTAAGAGGGGTGAAGGTGGTAGAAGATGGAACATTCGATGCCATAAAAGAACTAGGAATGCTAGTTGGAATAGCGAAAGGAGTCACATGCATAACATGTTGCATGGTTGTTGTAACTTGAGGAGTGCTATAGGTAGGTGTGGATGCTATAGTTGAAGGAGGTGGAATGTGAGATGTGTTAGAGGTGGAATAAGTATGCTTTTAGTATATCTAAACAATTTTTTTCATGACATCTAAACCTTCATCTCTTTCAATCATTCGATGAATGTTGTCGATAGTAGGAATTGCAGTGGTGGAAATGTTTTCAAGACACAAGTTTTGTTGCAAATGTGCTAAATCCTCATGAATGTTAATGACTTTATCTTACGGAATGGGATCATTTCGTGTGTCAACGTGCATTGTATGTGAAGGTAAAGGTGTACTAGTGGTAGTATTCATGCCTAATGCACCATTTTCCATACCAGGAGTAGGAGCTCGAGACAACCCAAGGTCCACAATGAGGGTGTTGTCATGGGATGCCATGAGTCAGGAACTTCTTCTCACTAAATTATTATCAATAGGGCACCAAACACTCATAAAAGTACCACAAGAGGTGGGGTGAATGCAAATGCAATGTAGTCTAGGAATAATAAAATGAAAATAATAGAAATTCTATAGACAGAAATAAGAATGCAATACCAAAAAATAGAAATGCAAAAACTACTATGAAAATGACAAAAAATGTTGTGCAAAAAGTGCAACTGGACTGATTCACCCAGGGTGGCGAATGAGTCCAGGGGTGGATTTTTTTGTTTTTTTTTTCAGAAAATTTAAAGTGATTTGTATGATTTTCTAATGCAAAACTAATGTGCAAATGAAAATTTTGGTTTTTGGAATGTTTTGAAGTGAAAAAAATGAAATCTATATGAGATATTCACTAATGCAACTTTGTAAATCCTAGGATGCAAAAACAATTCAAAAAGCTAATGAAAAAGCTAATGCTATGAGTCCTAGGATGTAAATGCAATGGAAATTAGAAAGATTTAATGTTCAATATGCAGGTTTACCAAAATGAACCAACAATTTTTGTGGCGACTATGTACTTCTCTAGCACTCTTAAGGTTTTTCACCTAAAAGGAGAGAGATAGACCCAAAAATTGTGGTGTTTCACTCAAACTAAGGTATGTATGTTGGAATTATGCCTAAATTCAATGCTCTAAATGTAGAAAATTGATAAGATTTATTGATTATGTATGCAAAACTAATGAAATATGAAGTGTTTGAAACCACAGTGTGATATGCATAAATGAATTAGAAACATGCACAAATGAACTCAGAACTTAATGAAATTAAACAAAGTGAACCTAGAAGTTGAATGCTGGTGCTAGAAGGTTCTAGAATCTGATACAAATAACTATTGATGACCAGTGGGACTCATTCACCACTGATGGTGAATCAATCCTTCTTTTGGTAAATTGTCCTAAAACTGGTTTCTGACTGCCAGGAACTGAATTATGATGAAATCAACTTTTCTAGCCTAAAAATGGGACTCATTCACCACTGATGGAAAATCAATCCTCCTCCAAAATTCTACAAATTCAAGGGTCAAGTTTGTGGGTCCAGATCTGCATTTTCCTTCCTGTCGGGTCGACAGAATCAAATCTGCAGAAAACGGGTTGAATGTTGTCACCAAGCTTGAATTAGGGTTTAGTTGACTTGAATAGATTTGATGACTTATTGACCACTTTTCAACACCTATTTCTTTGAAAAATCTACCTACAAGACCTGCAAACACACATGCAAAGAGGGTGGAAATGGTTAAGGGTTAGAGTATAGGGATTTGCCTTGGTCGAATCCCACTTTGGTAATCAAACCCTTGATAAAGAAATGAAATGAAAACAAGAAAGGAATGATGAATAAACAACATGAAAGTGTCCTTAACTCACCAAATCCTTGTTGTTGAAGTCTGAAGATATCTCAATGGTTGCTCGAAGATGCTTGATAATTGCTTGATCAAATGATGCTATGATGCTTTAAGTGGATGAATGAGATTGCATGCTTGAATGAATTAGTGAATGAATGGGGGTTAAAATGGATGGAAAAACAATTATTTATACACACTTATGCCCTAATTACCCAAGAATACAACATCACAGGCTGACATAAGGTCTTAATGAATAAAAACCTGAAGGAAATTTGAAATTATTTTGAATGTTGTGCCAAGAGGGACTCATTCACCACCCATGGTGAATGGGTCCCACTCTAGGCTTACAAGTGGGTGTCGGGAATTAAGTTGCTTTTAATGTTGTTTGTCAGGTTTGTATTCAAAAAAACACTTAATTAAGGCCTATAAGTGCATAAAGGGGCCAAATAAAGCATAAGAAAGGTGTAATTAGTGGTGATGAGCCTAGGAAAGCGTGAAAGCTTGTTACAATACTTTACAACACTTTGAAATAGGGCTTGATAAGGGATAAAAAGGTGATATTTAGATGAATTATGATAAGAAGAGTCTAGAAAAGTGTAGAAATGTATTACAACACTTTATAACACCTTCACAAGACATCATAATTTGAATATTCAAGGCCTAATGTGAATGTTTTAAGTTACATTTCAACATTAAATATAAGTAAAATAAGCCATGCATGACAAGAAAAAGACCTAAATGACCATGAAAATGGCAATGATCCATTTTTCTATGGTACAATGACCAACTCAAATAACACTTCAAACTTTATGTCGGTGTTTAAACTCAATGATACTATAAACACTTAATACCCAAACACTTGTGAATGATAAACATCAAGAATTCCAAATAATGTGTGTCGATATTTTCCATAATAGGACACCATAATGCCTTGTGTTGGTTTGATAGCCAATTCCAAAGTGCCAAGATCAATATGCTAAGATCAATCATTAAGCAATATATTGATCAATGATAGATGAATGTAATCCAAATTCAAACCTTAAGTTCCACATCACAATGTTTTCCCCAAAAGTATTGTTTTTTGAATACTTTCCAACACTATAAGTGCCAAGATCAACTCTTTTCATCAATGCCATGTCAATGAAATGCCAATATACTAAACTAGTATATATGAAGATATGAATTGTTCTATGAATATGATATCAAATAAAGATATACAAATAAACTATCCCCCAAAACTAAAAGTTTACCAAATCCTCATACCACTCTCCCCATGAATGAATACCAAAGCCTTATAACCTTTGAATGTAGTGCAATCAAACTAAAACAAAAGATATACCTGAGTGTGTTGAATGTAAGTATCACCTTGTACCTCTTGACGTCATGTTTAGGTTCCTCTTTAAATTCAATGACAACACAACCTTTGACATCAATGACAAACTTGCATGCCAACAATTTAAAAAGTGACTAATAATTTCATTGAAGTTCATACATCGAACAAACATATATAATGTTTATTGATGTTTAATACAACTATATAACATGATGAAACATATATGTACATGTAGATACAATTAAAGCTTATCAAATTTTAGGTCAAAACCACAAATCGATATTTACCTACTCTCTTGATAAAAAAAAATTATAGTGACAATCACATGGTAGACTGACTTGATGAGAACCTTAAAAAATAATTAATGTAAGTAAAGTAAGTATAGTTTTTATGAGTTGTTTAACTAAATAATTCATGCGAGAAAAGAACAATATATAGTAAAAGTTATAAAATTAGATCTTATAAATTCCTTACAAATTCAAGTGATGTTTGCCATAGGATGGATTAAGGGGACTTGAGAGGATATAGCTTATGGGGGGTCCTAAGAGAATTCCTTAAGTGGAGTTAAGAGAATGAATTAAGGGGATGCAAGAGGGTGGATAGAGGGTGGATTAAGGGGAGTTAATAGGATGACTTAAAGGGATGCAAGAGGGTGGATTAAGGGGAGTTGATAGAATGAATTAAAGGGATGTAAGAGGGTGGATTAAGGGGATGCATGTCTTGAACCCTAGGATATGGCTTAATAGGTCCTAAGAGGATGACTTAAGGGGAATTATGAGAGTGACTTAAGGGATGCAAGAGGGTGGATTAAGGGGAGTTGATAGAATGACTTACAGGGATGTAAGAGGGTGAATTAAGGAGATGCATGTCATGAACCCTAGGATATGGCTTAATGGGTCCTAAGAGGATGGCTTAAGGGGAATTATGAGAGTTACTTAAGGGATGCAAGATTGTGGATTAAGGGGATGTAAGAGGATATGAATTAACGGTTTTTAAGAGGATGGCTTAAGGGGATGCAAGAGGGTGGATTAAGGGGAGTTGATAGAATGACTTAAAGGGATGTAAGAGGGTGGATTAAGGGGAGTTGATAGAATGGCTTAAAGAGATGTAAGAGGGTGGATTAAGGGGAGTTGATAGAATGATTTAAATGGATGTAAGAGGGTGGATTAAGGGGATGCATGTCATGAACCCTATGATATGGCTTAATGGGTCCTAAGAGGATGGCCTAATGGGAATTATGAGAGTGACTTAAGGGCCCTTTAAGAGGATTTCTTAAGGGGATGCAAGAGGATGGATTAAGGGGAGTTGATAGAATGAATTAAAGGGATGTAAGAGGGTGGATTAAGGGGAGTTGATAGAATGAATTAAAGGGATGTAAGAGGGTGGATTAAGGGGAGTTGAGAGAATGACTTAAAACCCTCAACCCTAAACCATAGGACCTAAAGCCTAGGAGACATGAACCCTAAACCCTTAACCCATATAGATTTGTTATTATAAGCATCTCATGAAACCTAGAAACCGTAAACCCTAAACCATAGGACTTAAAGCCTAGGAGATGAACCCTAAACCATTAACCCTAGGACCTAAATCCTAGGAGATGAATTAAAGGGATGCAAGAGGATTGATTAAGGGTAGATATACAAGGATGGATTAATGGTACATAAGAGGATGGCTTAAGGGGTCCTAAGAGGATGGCTTAAGGGGAATTAATAGAGATACTTAAGGGGATGTAAGAGGATGGATTAAGGGTCAATATACGAGGATATGGCTTAAGGGGTCCTAAGAGGATGGATTAAGGGGAATTAATAGAGTGACTTAAGGGGATGGAAGAGGATGGATTAAGGGTAGATATATGAGGATATGGCTTAAGGGGTGTTGAGAGAGTGACTTAAGGGGATGCAAGTGGATGGATTAAGGGTAGATATATGAGGATATGGATTAAGGGGTGTTGAGAGAGTGACTTAAGGGGATGAAAGTGGATGGATTAAGGGTAGATATATGTGTATATGGCTTAAGGGGTGTTGAGAGAGTGACTTAAGGGGATGCAAGAGGATGGATTAAGTGTAGATATATAAGGATATGGATTAAGGGGTCCTAAGGGGATGACTTAAGGGGAATTAATAGAGAGACTTAAGTGGATGCAAGAGGATGGATTAATGGTACATAAGAGGATGGCTTAAGGGGTCCTAAGAGAATGGCTTAAGAGGATATGAAATCAATTATAATTTTTTTTATAAAATTACAATGAATTAAATTTAGTTTTATATTTATACTGTCAATTAAATGTATCTAGAACTATATATAGTTACATGTCTCTAGATTCAAATTTCATTGTAATATATATGCATCTCCTCTCTTTTTTGTAAAGCATCTAGTTTTTTGAGACCTAAAACAAAAAATGATATAAAAATTTAATTAGGAAATGACTAAAGACAAATATATATATAGAAAGACCTGCTCCATCGTGTTCTCCCTTACCATGTACAACTTCAAAAAAACTCCACATGTGCTAGATATTATTTTCCTTATGAATTCTACATAACCAATAAAACATTCTAGCATTTTTGAATTGACCTATGCAATTATCCGACCATATGAGATGTACTCTCATTTGAATTCCTCTCTCTTTTAAATTTTTATAAAATATATCAAAAAAATATTGAACAAACTCTGATGAATGTAATTGATTATCACTTATATAAAAATGGTACTCTCTCAAAAAAAATCTATTATCTTCTCTACTATCATCTACATGTCTATAAACAATATGAACAAATATAGCTACTTGCACTGAATTATAATATTGTAATTGAATTTCTTCTTGTGGAGCAAGAGTATAATTTTCAGCAAAATCAACAACTGACAATATAGTTCCAATTGGGAATGTGTTTTTACATAAACGAAATTGATTATCAAGCTAATAAGCATACTAAGAGTGTTTAACATATTTAGGTACAATCTTATCTTTAAATTCTTTAATAAATGCATGCACACAAAATTTTTCCACAATTAGCTCACAACATTTACCAATTTTTTTATGTTTTAAAGAATACTCAACATTTTTAATTTTTTTTACATCCACTAATTATTGTCCAAATTCATCTAAACTAATTTCATGCATACATTCTCCTAATAATGAAAAGTTACCACATCTATCGCATTCTCCAGAAATACATGCTTTTAAATAAAATAAGTTTCCATTAGAGGGTTCACAAAAAAAGCTTGCTATAAAATCTTTGATTCTTTCAGGTAGCATATTAATACCACAAATGTCCTGCATAATTTTGTTAGCATGCAAAGTGCATCATATATATCGAAAAATATCATAATAATAATGAAATTGTACATGAGTCTTACAAAAACAATAGATTTGTTGCTTATTAATTCTAACACACCAAGGTTTACACTTTTCGAATGATCTTTGACTTATGCTAATATTCAATGGTAAGATTGAATCATATAAAAAAATTATATAATTCAGTTTGAGTCATATCTAAGAGATGCTTTGGATGGGGTTCATGAATTTTGGAACCCACCCTTAATTTTAAGACATCTCTAATGTTAGGTGATACTCTTGTATTATCATGCCAATTTTTTTTTATTAAATATTTAATTTCATTAGTTAATTTCATGTCTGATCTTGGGAGTCTACCACTAAAACTCTAACATTGATTAATTGGATCATTTTCAATACTTTATCTTCTTTTAGCAGCTCTTATCAAAGTTTTAGGATTTACTTTTATACATTTACTAATCCATCTTAACATTCTTTTATTTGAAGTTGCTTTATTAACTAGAGTAGTTGTTATTGCATGACAAGTTGCATTTCTTATCTTTAGATAAACTTTTCTTACCTATAAAATCAATAGCATTAGCAACACTAGATATGACTTGTTCTACTGAATCATCATTCTTTTTTGGTTTTACAAAAATACCTAATTTTTTCATCACATTTCTCATTTTCGACATTCTCCTCAATTGCACCATGAGTTGACATTGAAATCCTAATTTCTTTCTATAAAAAAACATTTTATATATTCTATTTCCATAAGTTCTAATTTGTCTCCAAGAAACTTTACCATGAAGGTTATCTAGCACATCTTTTTCAATTGTAAAAAAAATATTTTCATCTTCATCCATACAAGGGGTTTCATTTTTATTCACGCAAGGGGTTTCATTTTCATTTTCAAACATAAAAGGGATTTCATTCTCATTTTCACCAATATGAGGGATTTCATTCCCATTTGCATTCTTATAAGATATTTCATTATTTTTTTATTTTTTCACTTTTTCAACCCTAGAATTATTGATACCATCAATGGTGTATCTAGCTTAAGCTAAATAACTAAGATTAATATTATCAAGACTTGGGTTTGAAGACATACCTGGATTGATTGTTTGAATAGGTTAATTTTCCATATCATTGGGAGGTGGATTTGAAGACATACCTGAATTTGTTTGCATAGGTGCTATTTTCATATCATTCAAAGTTGAAGTTGAAGGCATAGTTGGGTTTGGCTCCATAATTGCATTTTCTTCCATATTCACCATCTTCACATTTGCACCATATACATTCATTTCATCTTTCATGATTTCCTCTTCAACATTTATGGAGCTAGATGCTTCCAAATTTTTCATTTGATGAATCTTTTCTCTTCTATCCCTTTGTCTTTTTGCCTCCATTTATGTATTTGCTTGAATTTCTTCGGGTATCATTAACTTTCTACATTTTTTTTCTTTTCCTTTGCTTTGATCCCATGGTTATGAAACCCTCTTTGATAAAAAAAAAAAATGATTCTTAACCTATTTTCAAATTGCCATCTCCTTCAAATATTCAAATAAAACTATGTAGTATGAAAATCCTTTCTTCTATAAACTTTGAAGTACAAAAGCATCATGAATACATCCAAAAGTTCTATTTTTCCAAATCTTCTTTAAAATATTCTTGTACTTGATTCCACTTCATAAAAATTGACCTACACTTGTCTCTTCCAACAATTTGAATAGAATATGCCCTGTGTAAGACAAAATTGCAATAAAAAACACATAAAATGGCACTTTCAGACCATACTATAGAAAGGGAATGTTGCAGAAAAAATGTGATTTATTAGTATTTTCCAAATCAGAAAAAAATAGTTATATAAGAAATGCATATGCATTCTATTTTAGGAACATGTATGTGTTATATAACACATACACGTTACCTTTACTCAATGGGTAAATAGATAACGCATACACATTATATAATGCGTACACGTTTTATTTAAATAACACATACACATTTTAATAACATGTATGCATTATTAAAAATTTGAATTTTCAAGCCACATGTAGCCTTGGTTTTAAGCTTAGGAAAAGCTTGGCAATCTGACCCTTAGCCTTTGACCTGCAACTAAAAAACTAAGGCAGATTGAAGAAGAATGTCCAACTTTGACAATATGGTTGATGGATTTTTTTTCTAAATCAATCTATAAATTTAAAACCCATTAGAGAACACAATGTCTAGTTTCCAAATATATAATTTTTATTAAGATTGGATTATATTTGTTATTTTTTAATTAATTTCTAGGAAAAACTAGTCCTTAAACTTGAAATATTAGGTTTTTTTTGTTTTTTAATAACTTTTTTTTGGTTAAGTTTCATCTAAAAAAAATTATATGGCATCAATATTCAGAAAATTCTCTACACAATGAAAAAAAAGTTCAAAAAATGTTTATTTAGGTCCAATTATGTTGTCTGTACATGTTAATTTCTAAAAACAACAATTAAGGTCAATAAAAATTCAATAAAAAAAATATTCAAAAAAAAATTACAAAAAAATTTCCTCATCAATATTCATGTTGTTAGCTCTCTTTCCCCAAAAGGAATTAGCAAAATACTTTTATTTGGGTCAAAAAGTGGTTTCCGTACACGTGCATGGTATGGTTAAAAAACAAGGACTTTTAAAAAGTGGTTTTTATACATCCCTATCAAAATTTAATTTCTATAATCTGGGTATTTGAATAAATTACATATTTGAAAACTAGATTCAAAATGATAAATTTCATATTACTAATTTTTTTTTAAGATTCATTGTGTAAGTGCCTCAAATTTTTAGTTCAAGTGTGACAAATTCTAAAAAACAACAAAAACACTTCCACTTTTTGAGCTTTTTGTGGACCCAACTTCTTGCATCAGCCCTAGTAGCACCTCCTTATTCACTACCCACTATTGCACTATACTATTCCTTATCTATATCACTGTGTTTGTAATATTGTTCCTCCTAGTCTTATCCTCTACCCAATGTGATTTATTAATATTTTAATCATTTATTAATGTAGGCATAGATTCATCTTTGGGTTAGCCCATAATACTATGTTCCACTTTCTAGCCAAAGTAGAACATTGAAATCAACATTTTTCACCAAATTATCACTTTATGAAACCTATAACAACTAAACCATTAATAATTTGGAGATGACGTGAATTAGTGATTTGTGAGGATTTGTATGTAGATTCTATTTTTTTTAATTAGAAATAAATTGTGAATATTTGTATGCAAATTTTAATAACTTGTTTTTTATAGTAAACAAAGTGATTAGTGTATTGTAACACATATTTTTTATTGAAAGGATAAAATTATAATTTTTAAAATATATATTTGTCACATCGATATCTAGTGCATAGATATTTTTCATATATACATTTTTTTTTAACAAAAGTGGCAAGCCACTATAATATATTAATATATATATATAAATATTTTATACATAGACCTAGTTTAGAGGGCATAGCGGCAGGAAAGAACTAGGAAGAAAACCTTTGATTATAGCCCGAATAGTTACAAAAGATTACAAAATTGTCCTGCAGATTGTTACAAATTTGTTCCCGAGTAAGGACACATAACAAATTTTCAAAAAACTAACTAACTACAGTACCACCAACCTAGAGATTATCCAACTGATATACCCGTTACACAATTGATTCAATATTGAGCCATAATTTTCTAGTTTACGCACATTAGGCCTCTACAAAATGTAAAAACTTTGCCAAAATTCATTTTCAACAAAATTCAAACTTTTTTCATCTGGCAAAAATCATGGGTTGGCATTATTCCTCCATTTGCTCTACGCAGACTGAATTTTCATCCTGTGCTTTAGCATGATTGAGAGGAGGCACATCTTTAGCAAAGAAATCATACCCAATAAACAGAGCCTTCGCCATCTTTGTCTGACCCACATTATCAATTCGATCCCTTGCAATGAAACCCTAGTTCACAGCTTTGAAGCTCTTTGCTAATGGGTGCCCATGGTTTTCACCTGAATCTTGTGCACCTGGTTCATAATGCATTTTCCCTTTCATTCTAGAAAGAGAAGAGTTAAATGGTAGATGCGGTAGGTGATCATGAAGATGAGACATAGCATAATTTTTTTCTTTAATGTCAATATCTATGGACACACAAATCCTTTTGCAGTGTTTCTTTAAAACTTGTAAAAGGAAATAATAATTCCTGAACTAGAGGGCCAATCTGATGGCTTCAAAAATTTCTTCAAAACCTGATCACAATTTAACATGCTCACGAGGAACATACCTCTAATGTACCCATCTCCATTAAACAAATTATAATCTTGCACCACATTTAGTAAGGCATTTTTATCGAGGAACTAGGGATTCACAAATTTTTCTACAATTATCTCTAATTCCTTCAAAGATTGAAGCAAATCCATGGCGTTCGATAGAAATACAGATAAAACCTAGGATGGAAAAATTAACTGGCGAGCTCTTGGACTGGTGACTTCAACGCCAAGCATCGACCTTACAGACTCCTTCGCCCTCAAACAATCTACTTTAAATATCAGGCTAAGATCTTCATGGGAAATATTTTCCTTGAACGACCGTTCCCAAGGCTAAACAAGGCATTTGATTCTGAAATTCCATGGTCAGAAATCCATGTCCCCACTATGTAACACAGTAAGGGCGCATAATGAAACATGCTAGTAGATGGCGCTTCCAAAAGAAACTTGAAACCGAATGGAATGAAAATGAGAAATAACATGCACTTTAAAGCCCCAGGAAATTGATAATGAATATTCACATTTTTTTGAGGGCATAATGACAACTTAAAAAGTATGTGTGAATAATTAAAAAAAATCCTTTTTAATATGTCGAATCGTGTGAAATCACTTCAAACTACTGCCAAAGATAAATGCAAAGTACTTCAAAACACCTGTAGGTACCATGAAGCCCTTCATCATGGGAAACTCCATAATTTTCTAGAGAGGTAGAAAAAATAGAGGTGGAAATATCTTGCAATGAAGTATATGGCATGTCCCATCACCAATGCATAAGTATTTCATAGTCTCCACTAGAAAAAATTATATTACCTTGGAAGTACTAGTGATGGCAGCACAAACGCCTTCAGGTGATAGGCTTAATCATTACCTTGCAAAGGAATTAAATCGTATTTGATATATGGAAATGCCAATTTTAATAGCGAACCAAGTTATTTAAATTTCCTTTTCATATTCAATAAAATATTTGATTGCCCATCCATTCTTATCAATACAAGATTTCAACATTGTTTGATAAATAACATTTTTGTAGTACTTAGAATAATGACCCTTTTTGCAGGTGTAAAACGTCTTGATCCACAATTTGTACTAGATGAGGAAACTCTATAAGTGGAGAGAGATCACCTAAAATGTATATTTCCTATTTTGAGCTACCCAAATTAGCTAGATAGTCTGCTAGATTGTTTCCTTCTATGTAAGTATGTGTAATCTTGTAGTTCTGAAACTTATCAAGAAGTTCCCATACTCTTTGAAGAATGTATTGAAGGCTCCAGTTTTGAATTTTCTTTTCTTTACAAGCATTAACTATTAGTAGGGAGTCTTCTTCAATATGAAGGTTCTCAATACCCATGTCCAAAGCCAATTCCAACCTATTAGCAAAGCTCTAGATTCAGCTAGATTGTTAGACCCTCTATGTAGATATTTCAAGCATAAAGCTAAAACCTTACCCTATGAATCACGCAAACAAATACCTGCCCCTGATTCTCCCGAGTTACCTTTTGAGGTGCCATCAAAGTTCAACTTTATAAAACCATCCTGGGGAGCCTTCCATTTTACATGATTTCTATTATACTTGTCAGACTTTGATTGCAATAGGCTGCCTGGGAAAGGTAATTTTACATACTTCCAATTCTGCAAGATATAGTTGTCCCAGTTAGTAAAGGTAAAGCAATTATAATTTGGGCATAGATGTATGTTGTAACACATCACTTGTATTTATGTATTATTTTATTTTTTTGAAACAAGGTCATCAATACCTAGTGCACACATATTTTTTAGAATTTTTTCTCTATTTTTCTTTTTTTTTTGCATGTGTGAAATAAATAACTTGATGTTTGGTGACAAACCTAAATTCACAAGAAATAAAATATAAATATAATAATAAAATTAAAAATATTCAAAATTATACTTTTTAGAAAGCTTATAATAAGAGATACATACTTAAAAGACATAATTTATAAATGAATTTATTTGATTGCTCAAAAGGTAAAGAAAAAGTGATTTTTTGTCAACATTTTGATAGGTTCAAAGGAGACTCGATTGTGGGTATGTTTTAATACTAGAGGGGTTTTATCTAAGGAGGTTTGATCTAAGGGGATATTATCTAACCCTCTTCAATTAAAACCATTTATATGGAACCCCTCAAGGCTTAAATCATTAAGTTTTCTAAAAATATGTGATTTCAAGAAAAGAAAAAAGATATCACAAGTTTGGGACCCATTATTGTGGGATTACCCCTCTCAAATGATATGTATTTATTACCTACACCACTAATAAATATATATGGTCTATCATTTCTTCACATGGTGTCTTGGACTTATGTGTTGGTTGTATGAGTTCCCTTGTATATTCTATAGTATGAGTAAGCAACCCACACTGTTCTATATTAGCACTATGATCCTCTTGAAACTTTGAACGAATTACATCACCAATATTAGATTCATCTTCTCCTCTCATGGAGTCATGTCTAGATGCATCATATTGATCATATTCATACTCAGAGTATTAATGAAATTTTCCCCATAAGAAAGTTTGTCCTCCTTGCTCCTTCAAAGTGTGCTTGAATTATTCATGGTGGCAAGTTGAGTTTCCTTCTCTATAATAAACCACTACCTGTCTTGTTCATGGGGACATGCCATTTCTTCCCAATATTTAGCTTTTTCCTCATATGACAAACTGGGAGGAAAGGGATATTGACCAATATCATGTGTTTCCACATTTTTTTTTCTCACACCAAAATCATAGTCCTTATTAGATTCATCCTCAACTTTCTTTTAATAATTATATTATCCATTTGAATTTGATCATCCTTTTCATTATGACCTACTTAATAATCAATAAAAAGTAATAAACATAACTTAGATATTTAAACAAAAGAGTTTCCACCCTTTGTAGATACAAGGAAAAGAAGGAAAACACAACAATAGATACAATAAAAGGTTTTAAATCAAACTCTTGAAAAATATGAGGAATGACCCAAGGATCTAGTGACTAGATTCCCTAGTAAATTTGCCAATATATTGGTGTTCTTTTCTATATTATCCCCTTGTTGGATTTTGTAGATGTGTTGCTGATATGTGTTTGTCATTGATGTCAACACTATTAGCATTTGGTGTATCAGAGGTTGTATATGTCATATTGAGAAAATTGTAAAAGAAAGTGTTCCAGGTTCCTAGTGGAACTGTGTAGGTCATGAAGGCGATGTTCTGTATGTTGAAGTTCAACTACTGTGGACTAAAGGGTTTATTTTTTTAGAGTATCTAGATCATCTACCAGAAGTTTCAGAGGTCTGCGTATAGATTTGATCATGTTGTGGTCTAACATTTTTGTGGTCTTTGTCAATATTCCTGAGTGAAGTTTGTGTGATTCTGGTAATCTCAGTTGTAGCAGATGTTTCTCTGTTGTTTCTTGATGTTTTTGGATGTCTCAAGATCGTGCTCTATCTTTGTAGTACATCCACATTGATCGGTGTGGTCATGGCCAAATATTTTTTTGTGCACGTTCGGGTTTTCATGTTCTTAGCTGACATGATGGTGGTAACTTGTTGTGGATCCTTGAAAAGTTAAATTTGAATGTTCGGTGCACTCATGAATATTTTTTTGGGTCGCATCATTGTTTTGGTCGACGGTGTTTAGATCCAAATTGAAAATTTAATTGTAAATTTGGGTCGTCATTGCAAATATGTTTTATTTTCTTGGCCAACTAAGTTGTTGATGAAATCTCATGTAGCGGATATATAAGAGCAATCTTTTCATCAGTGAAAAGTGTGCTTCGTGTGCTCCTATGTGTGTATGTGTGAATATCATTTGATTGCAGAGCAGAGTGTGAAGAAGATCGAGTGAAGTGTGAAGTAGTTTGAGTGATAAGTGAAGGATTTTTTTGTGCTTAATTGGAACTGTAATCAGGCTTGTGTAGAAGTTATTTTCTCAATTCGTACCCTCCATATTTTAATCCTATTCTGTATTGTTATGCAGTGAGCCCCTTCTGTAATTGAGCAATGAGATCTAGGCAGTGTTCCTGAATGCATGTGCATTCCCCTTTATTGTTTTCATTATACTTTTAACAAGGTATAGTATTGTGGACTAACATCCACCGTGTTTTTTCCCCTAATAGGGTTTCCACATAAAAAAAATCTTGGTGTTCTCTATCTTTCTGATGTGTTAATTGCTTATTCATTAGATTTGAGATTAAGTTAAGTAAAGTTTGAAGATTTTATTATTTTGTGACAATTGATTCACCCCCCCTCTCAGTTGTCTGTCCTTATTTTTCCAATAATTGGTATTAGATTAGGTTCCTCTGAAGAAGTCTAAAAGCTTGAGGTGATCCGAGATGGCAACATTCAAGAAGGACATCTGAGATTTGATGGAACTAACTACTCATTGTGGAAATTCAGGATGCAATGTCACCTAAGGTGTATTGGTGAAGCCTACTAGAAGATTACAAAAGATCCATATGTTATTCCTCAGAATGGTCCCTCCACTGCTGATGAGATCAAAGATGCTAAAAAAAATATCAGGGCTATTGAAGCTTTGGTGAATGCTCTGACAGATTCAAAGATGGAAAATGTGGTAGGACTGTAGATAGCTCATGAGATTTGGACGAAGCTAGAAAACTTTGTATGAAGGAGATGCATAGGTGAACATGGCTAAGCTACGGATTTTGAAAGGAAAGTATGAGAATTTGAAGATGGGTGAAGATGAAAATATCACTTTTTTTATGCAAAGAGTAAATGAAATAGTGATGGGTATTACATGTGCCGGTGGTTCTCTAGATGAGGATGAAATTGTAGCTAAGATACTCAGATCCTTGCCTCCCTCCTACAAAGTGAAGGCTTGCGTTATTGAAGAGCTCAGATCAGTAACAAAGATGTCAAGAGACATGCTGGTTGGTAAGCTTACTACTTTTGAATTAAGTGAATTTGGTGAATCTGTTTCGAAGACTGAATCTGCATTCAAGGCTACTATATCCAAAAGTAACAAGAAAATATATGGTCCAAGAGAATGGTCCAGAAAGATATCCAAGTATGATGAAGAATTGAAACATCTTGAAGATAAAGAAAGAGAGGTAAAAGAATTGGAAGCACTGATAGTAAAGAAAGAAGGCAGAGGAAAAGGTAAGTATGGAGTGTTTCCTATTAAATATTTTTCTTGTAGTAAAATAGGTCATTTTACATCAAGATGTCCTGAAAGAGTTCCTAGATCTAAGCCTAACAAGTCTAGATTTTAAAATAAATGTTACTTTGCTAAAGAAGGAGTAACTGATGATGAGTCTAATAAAGATAATGGAAATGAAGATGAATGGGTTTTCATTGCCACCGTTGAAAATAGTCTTGTGGCTATTGAATTTGCTAAAGATGAGAAAGTTCTTGAAACTTGAGTTGAAGAAAAGGATGAGTGGGTTATTGACAGTGGATGCTCACATCATATGACTGGTGATAAAAATAAATTTGTAAGTCTAGAGAAGTATGATGGTGGTGTTGTACGATTTGGAGGTAACAATGCTGGTGTGATTCATGGTAGAGGTTCTATTTTCCTTGGTGGTAAGGATAACACTATTGATGTTCTTTATGTTGAAGGCCTAAAGCATAATCTTTTGAGTGTTGGATAGACGATGGACAAAGGCTATGACCTACAATTCAAAGATGGAAAATGAGAGATACGTGGAAGTTCTGGCAATATGATTGCTACAAGTAGAAAGACAAAAGGTAATATTTTTCTTCTGAATACTACTAGTGGGAGTTGTTTAATTTGATCAAGTAGATGAAAGCTAGTTGTGGAATAGGAAGTTGTGTCATGTAAATTTTGATAATATTATCAAGGTAAGTTCCACTCAAGCAGTAAGAAATCTACCTAAGTTAGTGAATCCTGCTAATACAATTTGTAAGGAGTGTCAGATGGGTAAATAGACTAGAGTCTCCTTCCAGAGGAAACAGTTTCATTCAAATGATTTTTTGGAGTTGCTACATACTGACCTCTATGGTCCCTCCAGAGTCAGAAGTATTCATGGAGAAAGGTACTTTATGTTGATTATTGATGATTACTCTAGAATGATATGGGTTTCCTTCTTAAGAGAAAAATGTGAAGCATTGGAAAAGTTCAAAAGTTTCAAGGCTATGGCAGAGAATGAGAAAGGTCTGAAAGTCAAGTGTCTAAGATCTGACAGAGGTGGTGAGTTCACCTCTAGGGAGTTCAACTCTTTTTGTGAAGAACATGGAAACAGAAGACAATTATCTGCTCCCCGAACCCCTCAAAAGAATGGAGTTGCCGAAAGAAAGAATAAAACAATTTTGGATGCTGCTAGAACAATGATGATAGAAGGAAATGTGCCATAGATCTATTGGAGTGAAGTTGTAAGCACTATTGTGTATACTTTAAACCAAGTAAATGTTAATGGTAATTCTAGTAAGACCTGTTTTGAGCTATGGTTTGGTTATAAGCCTACTGTTAAATATTTCAAGATATTTGGAAGCAAATGTTATATCAAGAGAGATGATGATATAGGAAAGTTTGATGCAAGAAGTGATGAAGGAATATTTTTAGGTTACTCTACTAAAAGTAAGGCCTATTGATGCTATAATAGAAGACTGAGAAAGATGGTTGAGAGTTCAAATTTCAGAGTTGATGAGGATTCTGCTAAATCATCCAAATATTGTGGATATGATTCAGATGAAGACAATAAAAAAAAAGGGAGAAATGTTCAGACACCAAATCAACTTCAGATTATTTCATATGTTCCAGTAAAGCAACCTTAATTCGTTCTGGTAATTCAAGTAAATCAAGAAGCACAAACAAGTGCAAGTGCAGAAGAAAGAATAGAAGAACCAGAAGATCATGAAAGTCCCAAAACTCTAAGGTATGTAAAGCTAAATCATTTTGAAAGTCAAATCATAGGAGATAAGAATAAAGGAGTGCAAACTAGAAGAAAGATTGTAGAAGAGTATTGCCTGATTTCCAAGATTGAACCTAAAAATGTCACTAAAGCCTACCAAGATGAACACTGGATGGAAGCTATGAAGGAAGAGCTAACACAAATTGAAAAGAATGACACGTGGACACTGGTTCCTAGATCTAAAGACAAAAATGTGATTGGTACTAAATGGTTTTTTCACAACAAGATGAATGAACAAGGTGAAGTGGTTCAGAATAAAGCAAGACTAGTATGTAAAGGGTATTCTTAGATGGAAGGTGTTGATTTTGAAGAAATTTTTTCCCTTGTTTCCAAAATTACTAGATTATTTCTTACTTATGCTGCATACAAGAACTATAAATTCTATGAAATGGATGTGAAGTCGATATTTCTAAATGGAGAACTAGAAGAAGAAGTATACATTGAACAACCAGATGGATTTCAGCTAACTGACAAGGAAGATATGGTTTGCCACTTGAAGAAAGCTCTATATGGACTTAAGCAAGCCCCCAAAGCCTGGTATGCTAGATTGGACAAATACTTACTAAAGCCTAGATTCACTAAAGGTACTGTTGATAGCAACTTATATTTCAAATTGGATCATGATAAAGAGTTAATTATAGAAGTCTTTGTTGATGACATCATTTTTGGAGGAGATGAAAATCTATGTATGAAGTTTGCTGATGAGATGAAGGGTGAATTTGAGATGAGCATGATTGGAGAGATGAAGTTCTTTCTGGGATTGCAAGTTACCTAGTTAGACAAGGGAATTTTCATATCTTAGTCCAAATATGTGAGAGAGCTACTGAAGAAATTTGGATGGAAGAATCAAATCCTGTTGGTACTCCCATGGTGACCGGATGCAAGCTAACATAGAATGATGATTCTCCTAAGGAGAATCAAACTAGATACAGGTTAATGATCGATTGATTGCTCTACTTAACCCAGACTAGACCAGATATTATGAATGTTGTATGTATGGTTGCTAGATTTCAGGTTGATCCAAAAGAATCACATGTGACTATTGTTAAGAGAATCTTTAGATATTTGAAAGGAATAGTTGACTTTGTACTTTGGTATCCAAAGGATGATGATCTCACTTTGAGTGCATATACTGATGCAGATTGGGCTACTAGTGGTAGTGCTTTCTTCCTAGGGAAGCAGTTGGTGTCTTGGTTGAGCAAAAAGTAGAATTCCATTTCTCTATCTACTGTTGAAGCAGAAAATATTGTTGCTACAAATAATTATACTCAAGTGATATGGATGAAACAAATGTTCAAAGATATCAAGGTGATATATGAAGAGCCTATTGCCATATACTGTGACAATTCAAGTGCAATAAATATTTCAAAGAATCAGGTCCTACACTCTAAGACTAAACATATATCAATCAAGTTTCACTTCTTGAGGGAGAAAGTGAATGAGATAGAAGTCAGATTGGAGTATGTGCCTGCTAAAGAACAAATTGCAAACATCTTTACTAAGTCGTATCCAAAGGATAATTTTGATTATCTCTGAGGAATGTTAGGGGTAATTACCCCTCCTAATAAGAACTAAAAGATGCATTTACTTGCATCAATCTGTGAGCTACATTGTTGTATTCTAATTTGGATTGATGTTTTTGTGGATGCTACTCAGGGGGAGTAATCAGATGTGCAGATATGTGTCCCTTGCCATTGATGTCAAAGGGGGAGAAGTGCAATGTGAAAAATATTTGGAGGAGAAGAGCCTTGTGGGAGAAAAGCAGTTAAGAAGCAAGTGTGTTAGGTTGATGGTATTTTTCATGTCATGTGTTGCCATCAATGCCAAAGGGGGAGATTGTTGGATGATGCATTAGGTTGATGGTATTTTTCATGTCATGTGTTGCCATCAATGCCAAAGGGGGAGATTGTTGGATGATGCAAATGTGTTGCTGATATGTGGTTGTCATTGATGTCAACACTATTAGCATTTGGTGTATCAAAGGTTGTATATATCAAGGATATTGAGAAAATTGTAAAAGAAAGTGTTCCAGGTTCCCAGCGGAACTGTGCAGGTCATGAAGGTGTCTTGTTTTGTACATTGAAGTTCAGCTACTACGGACTAAAGGGTTTATTTTTGAAAGTATCTAGATCATGTACCGAAAGTTTTAGAGGTTCGCATATAGATTTGATCATGTTGTGGTCTGACAGTATTTTTTGGTCTCTGTCAGTGTTCCTAAGTGAATTTTGTGTGATTTTGGTAATCTCAGTTGTTGTGGATGTTTCTTTGTTGTTTCTTGATGTTTTTGGATGTCTCTAGATCATTCTCTATCTTTGTAGTATGTCCACATTGATCAGTGTGCTCGTGGTCGAATATTTTTTTTTGCATGTTCAGGTTTTCATGTTCTTGGCCGACATGATGATGGTAACGTGTTGTGGATCCTTGAAAAGTTAAATTTGAATGTTTGGTGCACTCGTGAATATTGTTTTGGATCGAATCATTGTTTTGGCCAATGGTGTTTAGATCCACATTGAAAATTTAATTGTAAATTTGGGTCGTCATTGCAAATATGTTTTATTTTCTTAGACGACTAAGTTGTTGATGAAATCTCATGTAGCAGATATATAAGAGCGATTGGTTCATCGGTGCAAAGTTTGCTTCATGTGCTTCATGTGCTAGGTGTGCTCCTATGTGTGTATGTGCAAATATCATTCAATTGTAGAGAAGAGTGTGAAGAAGATCGAGTGAAGTGTGAAGTAGTTTGAGTGAAAAGTGGAGTTTTTTGTGCTTAATTGGAATTGTAATTAGGCTTGTGCAGAAGCTATTTTCTCAATTCGTACCCTCTAGATTAATCCTACTCTATATTGTTGGGTAGTGATCCCCTTCTATAATTGAGCAATGAGCTCTAGGCAGTGTGCCCGAATGCATGTGCATTCCCCTTTATTGTTTTCATTATACTTTTAACAGGGTATAATATTGTGGACTAACATCCACTGTGGTTTTTCCCCTAATAGGGTTTCCACGTAAAAAAATTCTTGGTGTTCTTTGTCTCTCTAATGTGTTAGTTGCTTATGGTTAATTGCTTATTCATCAGATCTGAGGTTAAGTTAAGTAAATTTTGAAAATTTTATTATTTTGTGACAATTGATTCACCCCCCCTCTCAGTTGTTTGTCCTTGTTTTGCCAACAACCCCTAACCCTATGGTTCTTACTAATATGTAGATAATTGACCAATATATCAAGTCTAGTGAGATACCTATCCTCAAACTAAGGATTGAAAAGGCCAACAGACAAGAGAATTATAAACCTTTTCTACACTTTAAGCCCTTCCAAGCTAGGAAGGTAATCTTAGACATATTTTAGATATCTAAAAATTAAACCTATTATGAATCCTCACATAAATATAAATATATATAATTGATCTTTAGAAGCTATTATTAATGGATGATTACTAAACATGTATATCATATCTATCTCTTCTTTTAGGTATCTAAGTCAAAGATGCAACTAACGATACCACATGTATCTTGGGTCAACTCACTTGATATCAATTGTTGCTTAGGTAGCCCAATACATGGGTTCAAATCTTGATTTTCTTGTGTTGTGTGGATGAGGGTCCATTGCACATTTCTCAAGATGTTATAGGGGGTTTACCCTATAAAGATCTAAGCTTTAGGTCATTGGGCTAAAGTCTTAATACCTCTCGATAATAAAAAAACATGTTTTTTATAAATCTCTCTAAGTATGTATGCTAGTTTCTTACAACAACATTTACATAGTAAAATACATTATGTAATATCTCTCTAAGTTTTCAAGTAGTTTTTCATAACCCAATTTTATGGTAAATTGAATTATGTAAGAAATTCAATACATATTAAATGGAGATTTTGAAATTTTCAAAAAAAATAAATGAAAGAAGTTGACTTATTTTGAGTTATGAACTTTCATAAATTATTTTATATGTTTTCAAGAATTGAATGTTACTGACAAATATGCAAGTGCAAGTGTGTGCAGTTGCAAGGTGACAAGTTGGAGGACGAGAACACAGTTGAAGTAGGATTGTTTAGCCGTATCGAACGGTAATCCAGTTGGAATTTGGGTGCACACACCACAGATGGCATGATGAATTGCATTTAAACTATTTTTCATATATAGAAGAATTTAATTTCATGACTTGAATTGTTTTAGTGATTGAAAGTGAATGGCTTGTAGATTAAATCGTCTATTTAAACTCTGTGTTTTGAAGAAAATGAAAGAAAATATTGAAAAGAATGATTAAAAGAAGAAGATAAGATATTTCATATATGGATGATTGAGATGAAATTAAAGTTCCTTAATTCAAATGATAGCATATGGAACTTATAAGCTCTTATAAAGAAACAATTTTCACAAGAAATATACATAAATCTACATGTATCCAGATAAATGCAATACATACATATATATATAAATATATATTTATTTATATTATTTGAAAACATGGTAAATGAGAATGAAATCATTTAAATACACACACATATATATATATGTATATACATATATTATATATATATATATACATACATATAGATATATATGTACACATTCAAAATTCATATTGAATTCAAATTCGATAACCGATAATTTACTAATATCGGACTATTATAAGAATCAAATAAGATCATGAAGGACGTTGTCTGCCACAATAATAATGGAAATATTCAAATGAGTAGTGGCTGATGGTAAGGAAATAATGCCTTTGTCGATGGCATGCAAAAATAACCATGTTGTTGTTGTCTCCATCCTTAAACACACAACACTGGGGGCGAAGAAAGAGGTGGATTCAAAGGAAAAAGTAGAAAGAGAGCTCATGGGTGAGGGAAAAATCAAGAAACAAACTCACAAAAAAGTCAATATAATAGGTAAACTAATTTCATAGTAAGAAAACTCAATTTTCTTTTATAGAATTTCATTCATTGTATGAATGATGGATTTTACCATTTAGTTGATTGCATCTTTTCACTATAAAATGTGTTCCTGTTGAAACCACGGCCTTGAGTTGAGTAAGTGGCATCAACCCTAGCTTTGGGATGCCCAACCATGCCTAGCCTATGGGCAATACTGTATGTGATTAATTTTGAAGCCAAGTAGCCAACTTTTATGGCTAGGTCGAGCCTTAGAGTTGCTAAAATATGACTATTCTCAAGCTCACACCTTGTGCTAGCCATTTAATGGCTATTTGGAGTCTCTATTCTGATTCTCTGTATTTTCTTATGACAATTTTAAAAATTGTGGATCGACCATCAATTCCATAAAGGGTATTAACCTTGTGATTTGTTCTTTCAATATGTTTCATATTCTTCATATCGGCTAGGCCAATATAAAGAAGCTAAAACAAATGCTCAAATTGTATTCTTTGGATTAATATGCTGCCTCATTCTAGAGGGAAAGGTGGTGAAATCCAGGATAAAATTTAATAAACCCAAGAGAGATTCAATCTATAGGATTGAAGGGAAGATTTCCTTGCATCTAAGATTCTTGCATGTCGATTTTAGAGGTGAAACCAGCATGTCCTTAAGGTCATTTTTGTGCATGTTATTGTTACAAGAAGAAAAGCACCAGACCAATATGAATGGTTAATTTAGAGTGACCTATGAATTCTTGCATAAACTCAAAAAGGAATGAGTTCTACTAGAACTCGAAACTTCCATGTCTTGTTATTGACTGAAATACTTGCTTAAGTTTTACCTCAATAAGCATGACCATCTTAGACTCTTTATATTATTAAGTCGCACAATGAATTCCAAAGATCAAAGTTGTTCAAGATATGAATTAGTCATTATGTTTTATGGATAAACAAGGCTCTTTGATTGTTAGAGAAATCTCTTGGCTTGCTTGAAAAATTGACAAATGAGAAGTTGTAGATGATATTGTTACTAGCAAAATGAAATTGTTTATTTCAGTTCATTGTAGAACAACCCGTTTCTTTTTAAAAAATAGTGAACAATCAAATGTGATGTTGCCACTTAGCGTCAAAACAGCTTGAAACAGTAATAAGAAATTGCAAACAATTTATGTTCTATTGGAAAAATGATATTTTTTGTCATTAAATGTAACTCTTTAGTTTGAAACAATATTGCAATGATGAAAAAAATGAATAATCTTTTGTAAATGATACTATTTTGTTGTTAAAGCTATCTATGTAGCTGAAACAACCTTGCTCATTGAACTATTTAGTTGGAACAACTTGAAATAGTTGTAAACAATGAATGTTCACATGTAAAGGGCTTGTCTTATAACTGTTTTCTAGGAAACAATACTTGTTCTATTTAAACAATGAATGTTCATATGTGAACAATAATGTTAAAATGACATAGTTGTGAGAATGAAATAACAGTGTCTGTGAAACTGTTAACATAGACTTGTTTTGATTCTTCACTTTGACAAGAAATGTCAAATGGAATACTATTTTATGATTGCAATTTGATTTAAATGTTTTATTTCAGAATGTATGGACATATCTAAAACTTAAGTAGGAACATATATGTGTATGCACAAAGACTTAGCCTATGTATATACAAATATTTGTGGCATACCTTCTTTTGTTCATAGTACATTTTAAAATGTAAAATGCTTATGATGAAAAGTATGTAATAGTCATAAGAATGATATGAGTGGTTATTGATTCATAAATTTGATTTCTATTTAGAGAGTAAATTAGAATCTAATTTTTCTTTTGGAAACATGAGTGAAATAATATTCTACACAAAACAGTGATACCTTAGTTGACTAGAGCACCTCACGCTAGATACTGCTAGAGAGTAGTTGTTATGTGATGTTAGTGGAAATTCACCTTCCGGGATGAGTGCCAAAATGGAGTTCAAAGATTATAGGTTTGCTTTACCATAACCTTTTCTTTTTTTTTTGTTGCAACACATTTATTATGCTTGGCCAAGCAATATAGTTCATTATGTATGTATGAACTCTATGAATTCACTCTCTACCATTCCTAGCATAGATCTTAAATTTTCTTTTCTAACTTGTAGATAGAATTTGTATGTTGATGTATGGGCACACACCAGATTCCACCTTGTAGATTGTTCTCTTGCTAAACTTTTCATGCAAGGTTGGGCATTCTTCAAGTTGAAAGAATATCGAGGAAGCGTAAGCTTCGTGGTTGGGTGGTAAAGCACATTAACCATGTTCTTGTCCACCAGTGGAGGTGAGCGTCAAAGAAGAACCTTTGTTGTTCACAAGACTATTTTAGTCTAAAATGTAACTTGATATACTAAATTCATGTATTTGATGAAATGTGTAAAATGTCATGACTTTTTGGCCTTAGGATCCAAGTCAAACCTGATATTGTAATTTGACTTTTGAAGTGAATATAAGAATCTTTTGCTCGTTTTAAATGAACATGTGTAGCTATGATTGACTTTAGCCACTAGTTATGTATCTTTAATTTGGAGTATATTCATGTGTCATTTACAATAATATTAATTAAGTAATAATTTTGAATGGGTTATTACATTTGGTATTAGAGCTTAGGGTTCAACTCTAGGCCTTTGAGTCTACCATAGTTGACTAGGGTAATTGACCTTTGACCCAAAATTTGGAAGTCCTAAGAATTGACTGAACTTGAATTAAATGGAGGAATGGGAAGGTCAAGGGAGGATGGAAGAAAGGGAAAACTATTAGAATGCCACGTAAGAATGACATAAAGGAAGGAAATGCCAAGGTGAAGGTTCAATCCAAAATTCCCGATGACAAAACTCTAACTCAGGCTCTTACACGACTCAAGCTAGAGAGAGGCATGAAGATTGAGGAGAATCAAACAGCTGATATTAAAAAGCCTTCTACAATCTGGGACTGGCCTCTAGGGTGTGGACCCAATGCACCCTTGTTGACTAAAGAGGAAAAGGAGAGCCTATGTGATCAACCATCCTCTTTTGTAAAGTTTGATGTAAAATTAGATGAGGACCCTGAGGAATGTCCTCTTTCTAATGTCGAGAAATCAAAATGATGAAACTCAAAGCCCATTGTAAATAAGGGTATATTGAATCACCATAATATAAATTAAATTAGATGATATTTTTTTGATGTGTTCAATGAAGGACTCTAAAATGTGGGTATTATGCATGAATGTGTATGTCTTCTAGAATGAGGGATGAATGCATATAAAAAATTATGTGATGTAGCATAAGAATGTTTATTCAGAGAACTTAGTGTTGAGATGCGATAAACATGAATGTGTTGTAGGATAAGTGTGAGATGGCATGGTGACCACCAAGCAAGATGGGGGTGGTAGTGGTTTCGATAACAACCCTAATAAGAGGCTGGAGAAAATTATAGAGCTTCTATATCAGCAAGAGTCTCGCATGGATCATATAGAGCAAGAAGTCTGACTAGAATGTGAGGACCAAGACCATACGAATGTAGAAGGCAATTGAGGAGACGGTGGTCTAGGGACAGGTCCATGAGGATGAATTGAGGAAGAGCTTGGAAAAGGCCTCAAAATATTAGCACCAACCAAGTTTGATGGTAGGGATATCAAAGTTGGAGCTGAGGCTTGGATTATAGAGATGGAAAAATACTTTGGGCTTTGTAACCTTTCTGAATAGACCAAAGTGGCATGGGCTACGTATCAGCTCTCAGGTGAAGAAGCGACTTGGTGGGGTAATGAGAAGTTAGAACGAAATATTCAGCCTGCTGAAATCACTTGGGAACTCTTCCTCCAATCCTTTAGGAAGAGATGGTTACCACAACTTTTATTTGTCAAGAAATTGATAGAATTTTAGAATCTAACCCAGGGAAATATGATTGTGATTCAGTATAGGGAAAAGTTCACCAACCTACTGAAGTATGTTCCCCAGTAACAGGGGAGATGAACGATTATGTTTCTAGAAATTTATAATGGGACTCAAACCTCACATAGGAGCTGAAGTGGATATACATAAACCTCAAACCATGAATTAAGTTTTCCAAAAAGCCACAAAATAGGAACAAAAACTGCAACAACTATCCAATCTTCACAGTGACTCAAATTCTACGTCACGGTATTGGAAGAAGAAATTTCATCAGGGAGACAAGAACCATCAGATCCTTAATCTCAAGAGGGGAAGTGAGTTTCAGGAGAAAGGAGAAGATGGTAATGGTGGAAAGAACAAGAAAGAAAACAAAGGCAAGGGTAAGGACGACCATAAGTAGAAGGGCTTTAGAGAGGACAAGTCAAGAGGTTGCAAAGGACCTCGAGATGGATGCTATACTTGTGGAGGTGGTCATTATGCCTTGAATTTTACTTAGCGGTCGAAGTCGCGAAAGGAAGGAAGCTATCATTAGACTCAACATCACTAGATCCACATTGCAGTGGATAACATATAGGCATAGTATCATGCTTCACCAATCCAACTAGCGGGTAAGCTCTATGGCCAATCTGTCTCTATCTTAATTGATACTAGAGCTATTAAATGTTTTATAGATCCTAGAATAATATCCAAGATACCCATTAGACTTAGATACATGGAAAATTCATGGATAGTCCAATATGGTAATCGAGAAGAGCAGAGGGTAGATACATGTCTCTTTTGTAGTGAGTTAGAGCTTCCAACCTTTCAAACTTAGGTCAACTTGTATGTGGCACCTTTAGCCTCATATTATGTATTCTTGGGAATAAATTGGTTAATTGAGCATAAGTTTATAGTGAACTATGAGGATAAGGTGGTCAACTATCTAGATGATTATGGGAACCTAGATGAGGTTTATGGAATGCAAAGACCCTTAAAGCTTAGATAGATTTCTGTGATGCAGATCTAGAAGGCTCGTCGAAAGGGGTGTGCAATTTATGCAGTGCATGTTAGTAATCCTGACAGCAAGGAACCATATTTAGATGGTTACCCTATTGTCAAGGAGTTCCAAGATGTATTTCTTGATGAACTTACGAAGTTTCCCCTAAAGTGAGAATTTGATTTTTCTATCAACTTGATTCTAGGAGCTGAACCTCAATCCAAGGCACCTTATCGGATGACCACCAAAGAAATCTATGAGTTAAAGGCCCAACTAATGGAATTGTTGGATAAGGGAATTATAAGACCCAGTGTGTCTCCTTGAGCAGCACTAGTTATTTTTGTGAAAAAGAAGGATGGAATTTTGCATTTGTGTATAGATTATCGGATGTTGAACAAGGTGGCCATCAAGAACCAGTATCCACTCCCGAGGATTGATGAGTTGTTTGACCAGATGAAAAGAGCGACGGTGTTCTCCAAAATTGATCTCAAGCCAGGGTACCATCAGTTAATAATTAAGGAAGATGACATCCCGAAGACTTCATTTAGAACTGAATATGGACATTACGAGTTCATAGTGGTACCTTTTGGTTTAACTAATGCACCAACAACCTTTATGACCTCATGAATAGTGTATTCAGAGACTTCTTGGATGATTTTGTTTTGAATTTCATTGATGGCATTCTACTCTATTCAAAGACTGACAAAGAGCATGATATACATTTGAGGATAGTTTTTCAACAATTGAGAGAAAGGAAACTCTTTGGGAAACTTCCCAAGTGTTCATTTTATTAGGATAGAGTGCACTATTTGGGCCACATCATTTCAACTGAAGGAGTCTCTATAGAACCTAAGAAGATCAAGGTGATCACGGAATGGCTAGTGCCACAGAATGTGTCAGAAGTTCATAGCTTCATGGGCCTCATAGGATACTACAAGAATTTTGTGCAAGGGTTCTCCCAGATTGCATCTTCTATTACCTCACTCTAAAGGAAGGGAACATAGTTTGAATGGACCAAGAAATGTGAGCAGGCATTCCAACTCCTGAAGAAGAGGCTCTCAACAACACTAGTGCTAACCATCCCTGATCCTAATGGGAGATTCACAGTAATCATGATGCTTTAGGAGAGGGATCGGGAGAGGTATTAATGCAAGACAAACAAGTGGTAGCATATGAATCAAGGTAGCTCATGCAGCATGAAGTGAATGAAACACCTCATGATTTGGAATTGGTAGCCATAGTTCATTCCTTACAAATGTGGAGGAATTATCTTCTGGGAAAGCCATTTGAACTCAAGACAAACCACTTAGGATTGAGATTCATATTTACCCAGCCAAACCTTAATGCGCGACAGAGAAGGTGGTTAGAATTCCTTAGCAAGTATGACTTTGGAATTGAATATATTAAAGGTCCAAAGAGAACAGAGTGACTGATGCTCTTAGTAAAAGAAGACATATGAAAAACATGATCTTAACAAGGTCTAACTTGAGACAGCAAGTGATTCTGAATCTGCTAGGTGATGAGCACTATGAGAGAGTAAAGAGCATCCTAGTAGAAAATCCTTTAGATCATCGGTTCGATGGGTATGAGATCGAACCAAATGGTATTTTGAGATATCAGAGAAGGATGTATATCCCTAGCTCTGGAGAGTTGAGGAAGTTGATTTTAGAAGAATTTCACAATGCACCTTATTTAGGACACCCCGAAGTATCCAAGATGATCGCAGAGTTGAAGACTCTATATTTTTGGCATAAACTCAAGAAGGATGTAGTGGAGTACGTATCCAAATGCTTCGAGTGCTAGTGATTCAAGGCCGAGCATGCACATCTAGTCGGGTTATTGTATCCTCATGACATACCCGAGTATAAATGGTAGGTGAACAGTATGGATTTTATACAGGGGTTGTCATTGAGCAAGAACAAGCATGATGCTATCTTGGTTGTGATTGATAAGTTGACCAAGGTTGCACACTTCATTCTTGGAAACCTTAAGGATGGATCATTGAGCCTGGATAAGAAATTTGTCTAGGATATCTTTCGCTTGCATGGAGTGCCCGAGACTATCATTTCTAATAATGAAACATGGATGACCTCAAGGTTTTGGATGACCTTGAATGCTACAGGGGACCAAACTAAATTTTAGCTCGGCTTACCATCCTCAGATTAATGAGCAGACAGAGAGGGTGAATTAGGTAGTCGAAGACCTCCTCCGAATGTATTGTATGGACCAAGAGTATAGGTGGGAAGAATATTTTCCTTTGGTAGAGTTTACTTACAACTCTTATCATGCATCCTTAGACATGGCACCATTTGAAGCCTTGTATGTGTAGAAGTGACATAAAAACATTAATTGGGATGAATTGGAGGATAGGATCATAGTAGGACCTGAAATGCTTAAGGAAATAGAAGAACAAATGAGGATCATTAAGAGCAGATTGAAAGAGGTTGTAGACCAATTGAAGAGTTATACCAACAAGAATTGAACTCTTAGACAGTTCACAACAGGGGATAAATTTTTCTTGAGAGTTAGACCTCATAAAAGTTCTATTGCTTTTGGAAATTCTTCCAAGTTTCCCCCAAGATATGTGGGACCATTTGAAGTCTTGGAAGTGATTAACCTAGTTGCTTATAGACTAGCTCTACCACTTGCTATGGCTCGACTTCATAATGTGTTTCATGTTTCCTTGCTTAAGCCATATCATCCTGATGTGATTCATGTGCTTGATTAGCAATCCTTGTAGGTACAGGATCTAGGAGATATTTCGCTTGCATGGAGTGCCCAAGACTATCATTTCTAATAAGGAAACATGGATGACCTCAAGGTTTTGGATGACCTTGAATGTTGCAAGGGACCAAACTAAATTTTAGCTTGGCTTACCATCCTCAGATTAATGAGCAGACAGAGAGGGTGAATTAGGTAGTCAAAGACCTCCTCCGAATGTATTGTATGGACCAACAGTATAGGTGGGAAGAATATTTTCCTTTGGTAGAGTTTACTTACAACTCTTATCATGCATCCTTAGACATGGCACCATTTGAAGCCTTGTATGTGTAGAAGTGACATAAAAACATTAATTGGGATGAATTGGAGGACAGGATCATAGTAGGACCTGAAATGCTTAAGGAAATAGAAGAACAAATGAGGATCATTAAGAGCAGATTGAAAGAGGTTGTAGACCAATTGAAGAGTTATACCAACAAGAATTGAACTCTTAGACAGTTCACAACAGGCGATAAATTTTTCTTGAGAGTTATACCTCATAAAAGTTCTATTGCTTTTGGAAATTCTTCCAAGTTTCCCCCAAGATATGTGGGACCATTTGAAGTCTTGGAAGTGATTAACCTAGTTGCTTATAGACTAGCTCTACCACCTGCTATGGCTCGACTTCATAATGTGTTTCATGTTTCCTTGCTTAAGCCATATCATCCTGATGTGATTCATGTGCTTGATTAGAAATCCTTGTAGGTACAAGATCTAGGAGATATTTCGCTTGCATGGAGTGCCCAAGACTATCATTTCTAATAAGGAAACATGGATGACCTCAAGGTTTTGGATGACCTTGAATGTTGCAAGGGACCAAACTAAATTTTAGCCTGGCTTACCATCCTCAGATTAATGAGTAGACAGAGAGGGTGAATTAGGTAGTCGAAGACCTCCTCCAAATGTATTGTATGGACCAACAGTATAGGTGGGAAGAATATTTTCCTTTGGTAGAGTTTGCTTACAACTCTTATCATACATCCTTAGACATGGCACCATTTGAAGCCTTGTATGTGTAGAAGTGACATAAAAACATTAATTGGGATGAATTGGAGGATAGGATCATAGTAGGACTTGAAATGCTTAAGGAAATAGAAGAACAAATGAGGATCATTAAGAGCAGATTGAAAGAGGCGGTAGACTTATAGAAGAGTTATACCGACAAGAATTGAACTCTTAGACAGTTCACAACAGGGGATAAATTTTTCTTGAGAGTTAAACCTCATAAAATTTCTATTTCTTTTGGATATTATTCCAAGTTGGCCCCAAGATATGTGGGATCGTTTGAAGTCTTGGAAGTGATTAACCCAGTTGCTTATAGACTAGCTCTACCACCTGCTATGGCTCGACTTCATAATGTGTTTCATGTTTCCTTGCTTAAGCCATATCATCCTAATGTGATTCATGTTCTTGATTAGAAATCCTTGCAGGTACAGGATCTAGGAGTGGTGCTAGTGGAGCCCATTAGAATCCTAGATATATGCAGCGTTAAGTTGTAGAGCAAAGACAGTGCTTAGTTTAAGGCCCAATGGGACCAGTACTCAGAGGATAGTGCTACTTGGGAGGATGTGAAAGAAATAGAACACTCCTTTCCACATCTATTTTCTTGAAAAAGAAACTCAATAATTTTGTTTGAATTTTTTTGGATTGAGATACTATGATATTTCATACTTTAAAATTCTAATGTTGAAATAGACATATATATTTCGATGTGATGTTGAAATAGACATATATATTCTAATGTGATGTTGAAATAGACATATATTTTGATGTGATCTTGAAATAGACATATATATTCTGATATGATGTTGAAATAGACATATATATTTTGATGTGATGCTGAAATAGACATAAATATTATGATGTGATGTTGAAATAGACATATATATATATATATATATTCTGATGAGATGTTGAAATAAACATATATATATTGATGTGGAAATAGACATGTATGTTCAAATTTTGATATAGTGTTCTTTTATTTTGACTTACTAGACATTGGGACAATGTCTCTTCCAAGAGGGGAAGGATGTCATAACCCAATTTTATGGCATATTTATTATATTATTGTAAATTGAATTATTGAAGAAATTCAATACATATTAAATGGAAATTTTAGAATTTTCAAAAAAATTGAATGAAAGAAGTTGATTGATGTTGCCTTATGAAATTTCAGAAATTATTTTATATGTTTTCAAGAATTGAACGTTACTAAAAAAGTTGTAAGTGCAAGTGTGTGTAGTTGCAGGGTGACAGGTTGAAGAATGAGAACACGGTTGAAGCAGGATTGTTTAGTTGGATCGAACGGTAAGCCAATTGGAATTTGGGTTCCAACACCATATATGGCATGATGACTTGCATTTGAACTATTTTTCATATATAGAATAACGCAATTTCATGACTTGAATTGTTTTAGTGATTGAAATTGAATGGCTTGTAGATTAGATTGTCTATTTAAACTTTGTTTTGAAGAAAATGAAAGAAAATATTGAAAAGAATGATTAAAAGAAAAAGATAAGAGATTTCATATATGAATGCTTGAGATGAAATTAAAGTTCCTTAATTAATTCAAATGATATTATATGGAACTTACAAGCTCTTCTAAAGAAATAATTTTCAAAAGAATATATATATATATACATGTATGCAGATAAATGCAATACATACATATATATATATATATATATATATATATATATATATATATATTTGTATACATATTCAAAATTCATATCGAATTCAAATTGGGTAACTCATAATATACTAATATTGGGTTGTTATAAGAATCAAATAAGATCATGAAGGACATGGTATGCCAACAATAATAATGGAAATATTCAAACGAGTATTGCCTAGCGGTAAGGAAATAATGCCTTCACCAGTGGCATACAAAAAGAACCATGTTGTTGTTGTTTCCATCCTTGAACACACAACGTTGGGGGCAAAGAAAGAGGTGGATTTGAAGGAAAAATAAAAGAAATAGACTCACACAAAGCTCGATATAATAGGTAAACTAATTTCATAGTAAGAAAACTTGATTTTCTTTTATAGAATTCCATTCATTGTATGAATGATGGATTTTACTATTTAGTAGATTGCATCTTTTCACTGTAAAATGTATTTCTGTTTAAACCACAACCTTGATCCAAGTAAGTGGTGTCGACCCTAGCTTTGGGACACCAGACTTGCAGCCAGTACTGTATGTGATTCATTTTGAAGCCATGCAATCAGCTTTTATGGCTAGGTCAAGCCTTAGAGTTGCTAAAATATGATTGTTCTTAAGCTTGCACCTTGTGCTAGCCATTCAATGGCTATTCAGAGTCTCTATTCTGATTCTCTATATTTTATTATGATAATTTTAAATATTGTGGATCAACCATTGATTCCCTAAAGAGTATTAACCTTATGATTTGTTCTTTTAATATGTTTCATATTCTTGATATTAGCTGGGCCGATATGAAGAAGCTAAAACAAATGCTCAAATTGTATTCTTTGTATTAATATGTCACCTCATTCCAGAGGGAAAGGTGGTGAAATCTAGGTTAAAATTTAATAAACCCAAGAGAGATTCAATCTATAGGATCAAAGGGAAAATTTCCTTGCATCTAAGATTCTTGCATGTCAATTTTAGAGGTGAAACCAGCATGTCCTTAAGGTCGGTTTTGTGCATGTTATTGTTACTAGAAGAAAAGCACTAGACCAATATGAATGGTCGATTTAGAGTCACCTGTGAATGTTTGTATAAACTTGAAAATGAATAGTTATTCTAGAACTCAAAACTTCCATGTCTTGTTATTGACTGAAATACAAGTGTTTAAGTTTTACCTCAACAAGCATGACCAACTTAGATTCTTTATATTATTAAGTCACACAATGAATTTCAAAGATGAAAGTTGTTCAAGATCTAAATATTATTTATTTTATTTTATGGATAAACATGGCTATTTGATTGTTAGAGAAATCTCTTGGATTGCTTGAAATTTTGACAAATGAGAAGCTATAGATGATATTGTTACTGGTAAAACAACATTGTTTATTTCAGTTCATTGTGGAACAACCCGTTCTTTTTTTAAAAATAGTTAACAATCAAATGTAATGTTGCAACTTAGTGTCAAAATAGCTTGAAATAATAATAATAAATTGCAAACAGTGTATGTTCTATTGGAAAAATGATATTTTCTATCATTAAATGTAATTGTTTAGTCTAAAACAATATTGCAATGATGAAAGCAGTGAATAATATTTTGTAAACGACACTATTTTGTTGTTAAAGTTATCTATGTAGCTGAAACAACCTTACTCATTGAATTGTTTAGTTGGAACAACTTGAAATATTTGTTGAACCATAGATTTTTAGGAATGTAAGGTGTTATGACTCTCTTGCTCAATTAGGGTTTTTCACCTAAAGGAGAGAGATAGACCCCACACAAAATCTAGGTGGTTCACTCAAATTAATGCAAGTATAATGGGGATATGAATTAAATGTGCTTAGATGAGATAAACTAAATGCAAATAATTGATAAAATCTATTGATTATTAAGTGAAAACTATTGAAATGCAACTTGTTGGAAAACACATTACGATATGCAAAAACACCTTGAAATGAAAGCAAATTGTAACAAAATATGATGAAACTAGAAGTGCGCACTTGAGAACTTGATGGAGACTAAAAAAGACATCTGGAATGCTGTTGATACTAAAAATTTGGCCTACTGGGACTCATTCGTCATTCTAGGAAAATTAGTCCTACTTTTGAAAAACTGTCCTAGAACCTGTTTCAAACAAATGGGTACCCAAAACTACAAAGAACACTTTTTAGGCCAAGAAATGGGACGCATTAGCCACTAATGGTGAATGAGTCCACTTTTTAATTTCTAAAAATACAAAAGTGGAAACAGAAGCCCTCGATCTTCACTTCGGTTCCTAACAGGTGTCTGCTTCCAAAACTCTGATTTTTGACACTATAGGTGACTTTTTGTTGGTTTCTTGACTTGGTTAATGAGGAGATTTCTTCAAAAAAAATTTAATATAATCTTCAATTATTTCTAATTCTTCAAGATTCCTAAATCTACAAACACACAAGAGAAGATTAAGAAATGTTGGATGTTAAGGCATGGGGGTTTGCCTTGGTCCAACCCCTTTGTAGGTAATTAAACCAAAATGATGAAAGAATGTAATGAAGCATGAATTAATGAAGCTAGTACCTTTCCATGATGTTTTATCTTGAATTTATATAGTAATGGAGGAAGATTCAACCCTTGAAAGTCTTTGGGAGCTATCTTGATGACTTAGAATGTAAAAACCCTAACTTTCTTGACTTGAGGAAGAAGACAAGTGATGAATGAGTTAAGTTATTTTGAATTAGGTTTTAGAGACTTATATTTATAGGCAATTCACCTTATTTTCCTGTTAATTAGATCCCTAAGGCTGACATGAGGGGCCCATTTGCCAGCTGGGTTGTTGGGGAATGAGGAATTCCAATTCTTATGTTGATTTGATCAAATTATGCCTTGGGATTCACAATATGGGTTAATGGGGGCCTATTAATGATGATTTAAAGGTCAATTAGGGCTTGGGACACATAATTCAATGTGAAAGTGTGATTAAGTACACTTTACAACACTAAAATGAGGTCCACACAACCTAGAAAGGCACAACATCCAATGTGAATGTGTGGGACACATTACAACATTAGATTAACATTAATTTTATTTTACAGGCCTTCTAGATTGATTTGATAATGTAATTAAATACGTTTTAAAATGTTAAATTAAGGGAAAATGGGTTCATTAAGTCTAGCAAAGCGTGAAAGTATTTTACAAAACTTTAAAATTCCTTTACAAGACATTAATAAATGAATTTTCTTCAGTTTGCAAGGGTCCAAGACCTAGTGTGGACGTGTAAAACACCTCACAACACTAAATCAAGGCCTCATTATGTCCAATTTATAATCAATTATTCCCCAAATCAAGCAAGTTTCCTTTTTTCTACGGTATAGTTGTAAACAACGAATGTTTACATGTAAATAGCTTGTCTTATAACTGTTTAGTAGGAAAGAATACTTGTTCTATTTAAACAATGAATTTTCATATGTGAACAACAATTTTAAAATGACACAGTTGTGAGAATGAAATAATAGTATTTGTGAAGCTATTAACATAGAGTTGTTCTAATTCTTCATTTTTGACAAGAAACGTCAAATAGAATACTATTTTATGATTGCAATCTGATTTAAATATTTTATTTTAGAATGTGCACAAATCTAAAACTTAAGTAGGTGCATATATGTGTATGAACATAGACTCCATCTATGTACATACACATACATGTGACATACCTTCTTTTTTCCTTAGTACATTTTAAAATGTAAAATTCTTAAATGATGAAAAGTATGTAATAGTCATAAGAATGATATGACTGATTTTTGAATTATTCTATTGATTCATAAATCTGATTTTAGTTTAGAGAGTAAATTAGAATCTGATTCTTCTTTTGGAAACATAAGTGAAATAATATTCTACACAAAACAGTGATACCTTAGTTAACTAGAGCACCTCAGGGTAGATGTTGCTAGAGGGTAGATAGTTGTTATGTGATGTTAGTAGAAAGTTACCTTCCAAGACAGGTGCCAAAATGGAGTTCACAGAGTATAGGTTTTCTTTACCATAACCTATTTTTTGTTGTTGCAACACATTTATTATGCTTGGCCAAGCAATATAGTTCATTATGTATGTATGAACTCTATGAATTCACTCTCTTCCATTCCTAGCATTGATCTTGCAATTTCTTTTATAACTTGTAGATAGAATTTGCATGCACCAAATTCCATCTTGCAGATTGTTCTCTTGCTAAAATTTATGTGTAGGGTCAGGAATTCAAGTCGAAAGAATACCAAGGAAGTGTAAGCTTTGTGGTTGGGTGGTAAAGCGCTTCAACCATGTTCTTGTCCACCAATGGAGGTGAGCATCAAAGAAGAACCTTAGTTGTTCACAAGACTATTTTAGTCTAAGATGTAACTTGATATAATGCATTCATGTATTTGATGAAAAGTGTACAATGTAATGACTTTGTGGCTTTAGGAGCCAAGTCAAACCTGATATTGTAATTTGACTATTGAAGTGAATATATGAATCTTTGATTCATTTTAAATGGACATGTGTAGCTATGATTGACTTTAGCCACTAGTTATGTCTCTTTAACTTGGAGTATATTCATGTGTCATTTACAATAATATTAATTAAGTAATAATTTTGAATAGTTTATTACATAGTTATAGGTTCGTAATGTTTTTAGCAAAAAATTACAACAATGGATTATGCATAATGGTAGAACAAATAAAAATAATATGTTCAAAATTTAATTTTCTTGATTTATGATGAATTTTGATGGTGGGTCTTCAATTATTAGACCAGTTCCTAATTTTGCAATACAAAGTTTAATTTATATGAAACCCTAAATGTGTTGCAAACCATAGCTTTCATATGAAATTGATTTAGTTGGCTCTGCCTTGTAGCTTGCTCAAACCCTCAAATTTCCTTTAACCTTAATAATGCAATCTCTTATTAATAATACATAAATTATCTCATATTTTTATGTATTGGTTTGAAAGGTATTCACATGGAATGAATATGCACAAAAATAAATATTTGACTACACCACTTAGATGTAAACTAACATAGCTCCAATAAAAATTATAAAAAATGTGTACATAAGGTTTCCTTGAATCCCCTAAAACTCTAAAAACGTTATGGAGAAAAAATGTACAACTAGATAAACTTTATGCCTTATATTGTTTTTTTAACATTGCCATTATAAATTACATTCAAGCTCAAAATATGAGTTACATTCATAAACATAGGTAATGTACATAAAAAATTAGATTGATCCAAATGAGTTTTTCCCACACATATGCAAAAAACCTAACCATGTCAAGGTTTTTTTAGTGGCAAATATTTTCCAATTGGTGAATATTACATATCGACCAAGTCAAAATTGGCAAATAAATTACACCCCACATGGTGGTCAATTCACTCAGATTTTATGATTTATCAGTCCAATGCATTTCCATTCACCATCGATTTATTTTGTGAGGCATATTTAAGTAATAATTTCACCATCACAAACTACACGTTTCAAATGGACCAATTAATATTTCACCTAGAATCTCAGAAGCATCTATTAAATCAACTACATATTCGCCAATACTATTAAAATGACATTGTGTATCAAGACCCATTTTTCCAATTAAAATTTACAAATATTTTCTTATGAGGACCCATTTTTCCAATTAAAATTTACTAATAGTTTCTTATAAGGACCCATTTCCCCAATAACATTAAAAAATAATTACATTTGAGGACACATTTCGCTAATTTCCATGACACCTCCATGCTAATCGTAGGGCCATAATCTCCTTGAAAATTACAACATATGTGTTTTTTCGAGGTTTGATTCACCCAACACTTAAATGTATCATTGTATAATCATGCAAGATTTGCCAAATTTTTAATATACCATTTAAAAATCCCACGGAATTCGCCAAATACGGATTGATATAAATATAATCAAAACTATCATTTATTCTTACACATTTTGTTCAGTTCTGAACTTGTGAGCTCTCGATTAGGAAGTTGGACTTGGAACCTTGAAGTTGATCGTAGGCAAGTTACAAACTTACAACACAGTCATTCCTACATTAAGAATAACAAGTCAGTGAAATCCTAAACTTAAAGGTGAGTGATCATTTATTCATAGTGTTATAATATTTCTTTACCTCTTTTCCATTCTTGCTTCAATCTTAAAGATGATATTGAGTAGGGAATGGGATCTATATTCAATGTCCTTAAACAAGAAGGCATTTTTTTCTAGCTTTTATTTGAAGTGAGAGATCAAGATGTCAAGTAGCAAGTGCGACAAAGGTAAGACTCCTCAAGGTGGTGAAGGGATTGGGAGGCCATCAAAACACCCAAAATGTAGTTACCATATAGTCTTAGTTTGGAATTGGAAATGCTTCTAATCCATCATATCAAGATGGAGCTAAATCATCAACTCTTCCACCAAATATTAATGAATAAGGCATTCAAAATACTTCACCACCATAGGAAGGTGGGATTGTCATTGAGTTAAATGAGTCAAACAGGATGGCAAAACCACAGAAGATGTTCCAAGGGATACCCTGGTTAGCCAAAATGAGATAATTGACTTGGATGAAAATTTTGGGGTTGTAGATGATGTTGGTAGTAAGAAAATAAAATGCAAATAAAAAATGGGGCACGAGTGGGAAATAACAAGGAATTTTCAGCTTGATTAGGTGTCAAAGTATCCATTCATTGAACCAATGGAGAAAAAAAACAAAGATGAACCTCCTAGAGAATGAAAGTGTATGATTTGTAGTTGGAAATTTAAAAGAGACAAGAAGTTTTAGCTAAAGCTTGACACTATAGAAAAGCATATCGGTAAAGTTTATGGAAAACAAATCATAGATAGAAAGGAACAATCAATGGTATGATGGAAATCAAAGGAAGAATGTCTTCATGTTAAGTATGTTGTGGAATATGATGATCATAAGCAAAGAATGATGAAGCTTTTTGTATGTGGAGGTACAATTGAGCTCAAATTGGAAAAGTAATGGAAGGAGCACAACTGGAAGAAATTGTTCAAATCAGTGTATTTTTTCATATTTTTTCCATAGGGAATCCTATGATAGATTACCCATAATATTTTAATTTATTATATTTTTTGGGTGTTCCTCACCTTCCTAGCGCACATTGGTCAGTAAACATTGGATGGGAATGGGAAAGCTATCTTGGTGCAGTGGAAAATCAATATTTAAAGGAGAAAGTAAAAGAGTCAAACTTCATTGCATTATCTTTAGATGAAGTTACTGTGGTAGATAATACTTCATGGGTCTATTTGAAGGACATTTCAACATCAAAAAATCTATTTGAAATAGTCAAAATATCTTTGAATAAAATTGGAGGTATGGATGACTTGACAATTGCCAAAAATTTGGTGTGTGTAGGAGATGATGGAGCTGCAGTAATGCAAGGTCATAGGACCAATGTTTGCACAAAGTTACAAACTACGTGTGCATCAGACATGCTTGGAATTTACTACATGGCCGACATAATGAATTTAGCATTTAGAATTGTAAGAAAGTATCCTACAATATCAAAAGTTGAAAATCGAGTTTGCAATCTCTATGCATACTTCTGCCAAAGTCTTAAATGTTTTGTAGAATTTTATAATTTTGTTGAGGGAATAACATCAAGAAAAAAGCTTCTCAAGGATGTTGATACTAGATGGATCTCCTTGTATGGACCAATGCAATGAGTTCTTTCAAAATATTAATCCTTGATTGCAGTAATGTACGAGCATCGTAACATAGTAGACAAAGTTCCTGACCTCTTACATAGGTTAAGCAATATAGAGACACTCTTGACTTTAGCTAGTCTTCTCCCCATGTTGGATGAAATGAACAATATCATGAAGAAATCCCAAGATAGAACTATATATATCTATGAATATACCAAACTACGTAGAATGACATGCATGGCCCTCAATCATCTATATCTAGATCTAACTTTTAAAAACCCAAATTTTTTAAACTGGCAAAAAAATACAAATTTGAATCATCCTAAAAATTATGTATAGTTTAATGCAAGCAAGCACTTATGTGTCTATGTACATGGATTTTAGATACCAATGCACCATTGTACAACTGTCAGGCACTCTATCAGGGAAGTACTTGTTATAAAGGAAGCTTTTAATGATATTGTTAAATCTATTAGTGATAATTTGAAGGAAATTGCAAAATATCTTTCCACAAAGATTTATAATAGATTCCCTTGAGATGAAATACTTGAATCCATGGCTATTTTGTATCCTCAATTTTGGATCTGAGGCAACTGAGATAGACCAAGCTATTTTCATGATAAAGTAATTATCTTGGCCAAACACTTTTTGAAAAGTATAAAATACAATGAACAGACAATAGAAGGAATTATAAATGGAGATAAGCTTAGAGAACAATGTAAGCGTATTGCAAGAAGTATGATGGACCATTTTGATTCCATGGAGAAGCCCATGGAAGTGGGACCAATAACAAAGGCTTGGACAACCTTAGGTCAGAGTGAAATATTGCATGGTTTGATATCAAAATATTTCAAACTTGCTAATTTATGTCAAACAATGATATTGGGGTCAGTGGAGGATGAGAGGGT
>VDFB02000013.1:137914289-137986421 GCA_007258455.2 Sequoia sempervirens
TTGTCAAGTTACACCAATGTTGTCAAGAAACTTTTTGCACTTCTTGCAAAAAAAGGACATAATGGTATTTAGTTAACTCCTTAACCAAAAATATGGTTTGAGGAAGTTGGGATATGTTTGTACATTCTTAAAAATTCCTTGGATCATCAAACCAAATTTTGGAATGAAGATTTGGAGAAGTTCTTTGCTTGCACATGAGAATTATGTCTTTTACTACATTCTGCATATTTCTGTCATGTTGTATGTCTTCCTGGTGCACTATATGGATGGATGAATGATTGTATGTTGTAGTGGTAACTCTTACCTTAATTTTGGTTTTGATTTGATCAATTTTCATTAAGGTAGAAGGGAGATATCAAAATTGGTTTGTAACCCTACCTAGGGTTCCTAAACACACAAAAAAATATTTTTTCTCAAGTTTCCACCCTGAGAAAGCAATGAAACTTTGTAGTCAATTATAATTTGACATGGTTCAATTCCTTGCAAGGTTTTGGGTTTGGGTCTACACATGTGAGGGAGGATTGAGTGACAGTTTAATGTTTTTTAAGCCTTGTTTGCAAACAAAGTCCTAGGGGCTTAGAGGGTTTGTTGTGGAAGACATTGTAGGGTTACCTATGAGAAAGGAGAAGTGAATTGGGGTTTGGTGAGATGTGTTGGATTTTTTTTTACATCCCTAGAAGTCTTTTAAATCCAAAACCCAATTGTTGCCAAGCCAAATTGCCTTATTAGGCTTAATAAGAAAAGGGGGCAATCAAAATTTGGTTCATTCTATACAAAGTAACCATACCCCATTTATGGATATGTGTAGTAATGGCCAAAAGGGTATCTCAAACTTGTCTTGCTTTCTGAATGTCAGGTTTTCTCCAAGTGTTATGGTCAAAAAGACCTTTTTCAAAGGCTACAAGGATCCATGGCAGTTTGAGAAGGAAAGCCAATAGATTAATGACTAGGGGTTCTTGTGAGTAGTTGTTTGATTATGTTTGATCATTTTATACCCCTTCTCTACATCATTTTGGTATCAAAGCATAGGTTGGTCTGAAGAGGGAAAAATTGAAGTGAAGAGAAGCAAGGATACCTCCAAAACGGAATCCAATTGCTAGAGAGGTGAGTGAGTTGAAGGAGAAACATGCAAGAGAGATGAGGAAAATGAGGGAGTTGACATAAACCATTGAATCTAGACTTCTTGTAGTTGAAACAATTCAGAGAAGAGGAGTGGTCACATGAGACTTGAGTCATTGAGAAGAAGAAGAAGAAGGGAAGGAGGAAAACTCCCGAGAAGGGTCCTAAGAAGAGTTGGATCTTGATGAATTGAAATTGGTAAAGCTAGTGAAGGAAATCAAAGGAGAAGGTCCCAAGATAAAGATGGATGTACCAGTGTATGGAGTAAACTTGGATAGTGAGGAACTCTTAGATTGGATAGGAGCACTAAACAACTATTTTGAATATGAAGATGTACCAGAAGAACAAAGAGTGAAGTTGGCCAAGACAAAATTGAAGGGCCATGCCTTACTTTGGTGGGACTATTTGCAAGATGAGAGGAGGAAGAAGGGAAAATCCAAAATCACCTCTTGGGATAGGATGGTTTCCAAACTCAAAGGAAAATTCCTACCTGGTGACTATGCCATTTAGTTATACATAAAACTTCAAAACCTTAAGCAAAAACATATGGATGTGAAGACCTATATAGAGAAGTTCTACAAATTGAGTATAAGGGTAGGCCATGTAGAAGATGATGTGGAAAAAGTGGCAAGATACAACAATAGTTTGAGATACAACCTACAGGATGAACTAAGTCTCACAAACCCAGGAACAATGGAAGATTGTTATCAATTGGCCATAAGGGCTGAAGATAAGTTGAGGAGAAGACAAGAAAAGAAAAGCAGGGATAGAGGAAGGAGTTTTAGAGGAAGAGGTACATTTTTTGATTTAGACAGTCATATGAGAGTCAAGGAGAGACAAGTAGAGTTCAAGAACAAACTTCTGATTCAAGGGGAAATTTTAGAGGAGATAGATCAAATTTTAGGGGAAAATTTAGTGCTAGAGGAGATTCAAGTGGCTTTACTTGGAAGTGTTATAAGTGCATCAAATTTGTAGACCACCAAGCATGGCAATGTACTAAGGAGTAGCCATCTACTTCTTTTGGAAGTAAAAGAAGAAATCAAATTGAACAAGGTGGAGATGATGTTGAGAGTGTACATTCTTCATCGCACGTTGAAGAACCAGAGATTGGAGGGTTTTCGCTAATGAGTAGAACTCTAATCAAAGGGCCAATGGAGAAGGAACCACCACAAATAAAGTCACTCTTCAGGACTACATGTAAAATCCAAGGTAAGTGATTCAAGGTTGTTATTGATTCTGGTAGCACTGACAATTTGGTTTCTCTTGAAATGGTAGAGAAGTTGAAATTACAAAGGTTGCCTCATGCCACTCCCTACAAGGTGTCTTGGTTAAACAAAGGGCAACAAGTACTGGTGAATGAAAAAAGTTGGGTAGATTTTCACATAGGGGGATATAAGGATAAGGTCTTGTGTGACATAATTCCAATGGATGTTTGTCATTTTCTTTTGGGTAGACCTTGGAAATATGATAATAATGCTAAGCATGATGGTAGGAAAAACACATATGTCATAGAGAAAGATGAAGTTTCATACACCCTTACACCCTTAAAAGAGGAAAGTCAAGAATCACAAATAGGTTCTAGTATTATGTTGGTGAGTGAAAAGGAGTTTGTACAAATCATAGAAAAGGAAGTCAAAGGATTTGCAAGCATGAATAGACCTTAGACTGTTATGACAACATCTAGGGTTTATGAGTTACCATTGGAGGTTCAAATTTGTTAAATGAGCATGTTAATCTGATAATAGATGACATTCCAAGGAGAGGTACTATTCCTCATGTAGGGTTGCTATAATGGGAAGATAAACCTTTCCATTCCATTGAAGGTACTAAGCATTGGCAATTTGAATGTGAGGATGCAACCCCAATTATCTTTGCATTGTAGGTTGGTGAATATAATCCAATACAGGATGAGTTTGAGAGGCTCAATTCCAAAGTAGAGGTTCCATTAGTTTTTTTTCCAACTAATGTGAATAAAGACAAGGAAAAGGCCACTAATTGTGTAGATCCAAAGGAGAGAGGAGCATTACACATTGCATATTTGGATGATATAGATTGTGTTGTGGATTCTTAGTCCAAGCCCCTTCCAAATTTGAGGATTGATGGTGTTGAAAAGGTAAGTAGAACTCAATCTTTTCTCTTTTAAATTGGGGGTGAAGAATACACACATTCATTGCAAGCATTACACAAGGGGATATTGGAGGTTAAATATGATTTACTTCCTATAGAAGAGAATAGTAAAATTGATCAAGAAACCATGCTTGAAGTCCTAATGGCTAGAGATAAAGAGAGAAGACAAAATGCTCTTGTTGAGATTGCAAACTTGAGGGGTGAGAAACCTAAGGTCAAAATGAAACAATCCATTGAAGGAGAACAAGGTACTATTGACATGCATGTAGTCTATCAAGCAGAAAGGGATCAGTTACAAGTTGGAGGTAGCAAATGCAAGCAAAGGGTAGTTGTGAGAAAAGGAGCAATTGATTTGAAGGCTACAGATTTAGTTTTTGATTTGTACTCTTTCCAATTGGATGTTGTTGTAGGTGATAATGCAGGTTCATCAGCTTTCTCAGATGAGGAATGCATCAGATATCTCCCACCAAGCAAACCTTTGGAGTTGGAATGTATTTTGGACATAAAAGAACTTAAGAAGACAAGGAATAAGGTCTATTTCCACTATTTGGTCAAATGGAGAGGTATGCCTATGGAATATGCTTCTTGGATGACTGAAGATGACATTGTAAAACATGGCTACACAGTTGCAGATCTGTCGTCAAGTGGGACTTGAGCTTTCTTTTCCCTTTGGAGTATGGTGCAGGGGCACCCACAGGTCCATTATGCCTCCAATAGTCAAAAGTTGGAATTTTTGTTTTGGTGTGTGTTATTTCATATAATAAGGTCTTTTTAGGCCATTCTATGTTGGTTGGAATCAAGTTTGAGTCTTTTGGTACTAGGCAATGCAAAAACGTAAAAGTTGTCAAGTTGCACCAATGTTGTCAAGCAACTTTTTGCACTTCTTACAACAAAAGGACATAATGGTGTTTTGTTAACTCCTTAACCATAAATATGGTTGGAGGTAGTTGGGATATTTTTTTACATACTTAAAAATTCCTTGGATCATTGAACCAAAGGTTGGAATGAAGATTTGGAGAAGAATTTCTTTGCATGCACATGAGAATTTTGTGTTTTCCTACATTCTACAAATTTATGTAATATTCTATAGCTTCCTGGTACACTGTACAAATGGATGAATGATTGCATGTTGTAGTGGGAACTCTTACCTTAATTTTGGTTTTTATTTGATCAATTTTCATTAAGGGAGAGGGGAGATATCACCATTTTCCTAAAATTGGTCTATAACCCTACCTAGGGTTCCTAAACACACAAAAAAATGTTTTTTCTCGAGTTTCTACCCTAAGAAAGTAATGAAACTCTATAACCCTACCAATTTGTAATTATGAGAGATAGTTATTTTGGCCGTATCAAGAGATGTATTGGAAAACTTTGTAATACAGAGTTGGATTCTTAGAGTATGAGGTAGATAAGAGTGTTGAGTTTCTTGAGCTTACTTGAAAATAGAGTGATCCTCTGATATTATTTTTGTAATTCTGAAATCTGAGTAAGGGGTTGGTGCTCCTTGAGATTGGTGTCTCTAAATAAGGGGTTGGTGCTCCTTGAGATTTGTGTCTCTAAATAAGGGGTTAGTGCTCTTTGAGTTGGTGCTTAGAAATTAGCCTATAAGGCATTGTCAACAGTGGTTTTTGAAGATTAAGCTAGTAAGGCAGTTTAGGAGTGGTTTTTCTACCCCAGGAGGGTTTTCCACTTGGCAAATCTTTTGTCTCTTTGTTCTTCTGTGTGCTCACTACTTTTCTGTAGTTGTTGTTTCAGTTCACTGTTGGGATTATTACTGTTCTCAATTATGTTTATGAATGATTACATTCAACTCATGAATGCATTAATCAAAGTAATATTGAGATCAAATTTGAGCTATGTTTTGGAAAATGCAAGATATCTCACTCAAATCATATTTTCATAAGTTGTCTAATAGACTGAGTTAATGTTTGTCATATCTTTGTGCTTTCAAAAGTGATTACTTTACTCTATTGTTGAAAGAAAAGGAAATCAGAATTAAAAATCTTGGTCGAAGTTAAAAAGTTTAGACATTGATTCACCCCCCCTCTCGTCTATCCATAACTCGGCAATATCACCATTTTCATAAAATTGGTCTATAACCCTACCTAGGGTTCCTAAACACACAAAAAATGATTTTTCTCGAGTTTCCACCCTGAGAAAGTAATGAAACTTTGTAGTTAAGTCTAATTTGACATGTTTTAATTCCTTGCAAGGTTTGGGGTCTGGGTCTGCACGTGTAAGGGAGGATTGAGTGACAGTTTGAAGTTTTTTAAGCCTTGTTTGCAAACAAAGTCCTAGGGGCTTAGAGGGTTTGTTTTGGAAGACATTGTAGGGTTACCTATGAGAAAGGAGTAGTGAATTGGGGTCTGGTGAGATGTGTTGGAGTTGTGTGTATAGCCCTAGAAGTATTTTGAATCCAAAACCCAATTGTTTCCAAGCCTAATTTCCTTATTAGGCCTAATAAAAAAAGGGGACAGTCAAAATTTGTGTCACAACCCCTATTTTTATTGTTTGTATTTTACAATGTTTAATTAAATTAATTTGAGATGAAATAAAGGTACAAAGAAATAAAAAGGAATTAATTATATTTTAATTAGAGAATTCATTGTTTTTCAATTGATTGATAATGTTTGTCATTTAGAATAATTAATTTATTTGCAATTAAATGAAAATACCTTGTTATTTAGGGGAAAAAAATAATAATATATTTTAGGTGCAAAGTTAGTGATATATTGTTTTGATTAAAAAATTATATCACAAATAAAAGATATTTTGTCACTATTTATTTTGAAATAGGTATTCAATTTGCAACTTAAAATGGCTTATTTATTATATTCTTAGGATAAATAGTTTGTTGGTAATTAAAATAGGAATTTTGTATTTAAGGGGGATAAATATTGTGCATGAAATAAAAACTTTACTATTATTATTTCAAGATTAGGTTTTTGGGAAATCTGAAAAGAAATCTTTTAAAATGAGGAAAAAATAACGGAAAGAACAATTGCTTTTGATAATCTTATTTATTGCTTTGCAAATGATAACTAAAAATGGATGTTGGAGAAGGGGTTTTTATACAACAAAAAAAGAACAGTGGAGAGGGTAAGAATTACAGGAGAGGAAAGAGAAACAAGAAGGAAATCATTAAGAAGCGAATTCCAAGTTTTAAAATCCTTCTCCATTATGCTTGATTTCAAATGTGAGTGAAATTTATTATATTCTGGACAAGAAAAATCTCTTTTGATGAGTTCCCAAATGATTGTAATCTTGCATTGATTTTCTATTCAAGATAGCTGAATCATACCTGTGAAAATTGAAAATTCTCCTATTCTTTTTATTATTTCTGAGCTTAAATAATAATAGTATATATATACACATATACCAAACTATAGATTTATATATATATAATATCATTTGTAAGTATCTCTATGAAGAGGACGATTAAAAAAATAAAAAAAAATCAATGTTATTCCATATAGTGTTTGCATTTAAGAGTGAACTCATTGTAAAACAAAAAGCATTATAAAAAAAAATTAGGAGATGACCTCACATGGATGGCATATCCCCTTCGGGGATGGCTGCTTCTGGAGGTCGTGGGGGGGCATGGGTCTATGACAGCCCAACATTGCTTTAGTTTGGATTTCACTTTATTTCCATCCGTGTTTAATGTAAATCGATATTACATTTTTAGGTTCATCCTTATCTGCAAATATATATGTGTATATATATATATACCAGTGTATATTGAGTATACTATTTTATAATACTGTTTTAAATTATAAGATAAATCATGTTGTTGATGACTGTAGTTTTGTTTAAAAATGAATATATGTAAATATATTCTTGACAGTAGCTATATAATATATATATATATATATATAATTTCATGAAAAGTTTGTATTTATATATATATACATATAAATATATAAACATGTATATAGATATATATTTATATATAAATCTACTGTATTATTTTGAAATAAAAGATCTGAACATCTAAAAGTACCAATTTGTTGACTGGTATTGATTCCCTTGTACATTGATATGCCTGATATAAGGGTGCCATAGCTGCAGCAACAATACCCATGCCAAGAATTCAACAATCTTCACCTCAAAAAGACCACACTGAGGTCTATCTTCATGCCCATCAAAGCACCACGTCCTTCCCACAACAGATTTCTATCATCCACGTGAACAACAATGGAAAATATGAGGTTTTCTGCCCTCCTTCAACCCTTGTGTCCTCCTCAATGAGCAAATATATGGAGCATTAAGATACACAACATCCTTGAAATTCTCTTGTATAATAGCGGCCCACAAATCTGAGAACAAAGAGCTACGTCTAGCCTTGGACTCTACTAATTTTGGAAACCAAATCAACTTGAGCAATGCCCTCAAATCTAAACAAACCCTTCAATATGAATATAGCATCCAAGTTTAAGTTGCAATTAAATCATCAAACCCTTGCCTGGCAATGATGAACAATATTATATGTGTTATATTCTGATAACATGTAACAAATAGATACCTGTGTATACATTTAGAGAAGCTAGTGATCATTGGCTAAATAATGTTCTTTATTATAGTGCTTCAGCTGAAAAGTAATTTTCTGTATTTTCCATTTTTATTTATTTATATATGAATACAATTTTGTGTACATACTTTGAGCACATTAAATGAGAGAAGCTGTGAATTAGATGACTGTGGCTGATTAGAGAAAATATTTACATGGTTGTAGCTCTGTATTTAGTTCCTTGAAAGAGTATATATATAAATACGTGTATATATATATACACACATATTTAATTTGATGTATATATATATTTATCAATCCGTCTAAAACATGTTAGAATGTAAGTAGTTTCAGCTAAAACTATAATTTTCTATATTAGCTTGTCTAAATTCTGAAAACGGTGAAGTTGTGTATGCATATGCTTATACTTGAATAGGAAAATTCTGCTCTTAAAATGTGGACATTTCAAATTGGAAGTATCACTTCAAATTACACAAACCTGTTATTTATAGACTAATTCATTTAAATTGGTAATATAGGACGCTTTGCAAGCAAGTAGAAAGAGCACATGTGTATGTATTTGTTACTAACCATTGTTATATTGAGGAAATATTTAAAATGATTCCATGATGTAGAAATTACATTCTTGTGAATGAATTACTTGTGAAATCAAATAGCAAACTTGGAAATATATGGTGTTTCTTACATAGTTGTTAAGAGAAATTCAAGAAAATAAATTGTTACTTTGAATGGAGACTAGGTTATAAGATTATATTATGGAAACTAGTAATGGTAGATGTACATATAGTGAATAAAATGAATAGGTGAGTTTTAATGATTATGGCATAGAATAACTTTTGGGTAGAGAATTACTTCTAGGAAAGAATTAAATCTTGAATTTATTTACTTTACAGGATCATTACGTTAACAAGCAAAGTAATGTTATCTTTTTCAAAGAGGTGGGTAAAATAAGTTGTAGAAATAATTAAATATTAATTTGTATACTTAGTAGAATTTAGTTTTAATGATATTGCGGATATTGCATCGTGACTAAAGAGATAAACAAAGGTTGAATAATACCCTACTTTATTAAAGTAAGTTTCCATGATGATACTTTTCTCATGCATTATGGTTTACTATACACTCTTAACTCTTTTATAGCCTTATCTTCTTATTGTTGAACTCTCTATGAAATCAATGAGTTTAAAAGTAAATATCCTTGTTGTAATTGTATAGGCATGTGTACGCTTGGCAGTGCTAGGATTACTTTCATAAAGCTTTATATTATTGATTTATGGTTTTCAGTATACTTGTGTGATATTTGAAAGGTCAATGGAGGTAAAAATGTCTTATTAGCAAATACTTGGAAGTGATTCATGTTAGTGTTGGCATTACCTTAGTATCATAAGCAAGGTTGATGCATTGGTGAAACTTGAAAATGTTGCTCAAAGATTTATGCGATTTGTATAAGAATTTTAATATGCCCTTTGTTTGGTGTGATATATGATATCCAGAATTGTGTAATGAATGGTCATGTCAGTGTGATAGTATGATCATTGCCAGTGAGGCATCTTATAACCATTAATATTTTGTAGCCAGTAAGGCAAGACTAGAAAGGCATTTCATTAAACCAGTGAGGCAATTTTACGAGTGGTTTTTCATCCCTACAAGGGTTTTCCACTCATGAAAATCACTATGTTGTGATATCTTTGTGGATGCATTTATGATCTTGCTATTTCCTTAAATTGCATTACAGTATTTGAGTTTACATGTAATGTTGAGATGATAATTCATGTTTAAGCCTACATGGCTAAATCTAATGAAGGTACCACCTTGTTTTGGGATATACTTTGATTCATTGATGTATGTTATTCCATTTCAATTTAGTAATGAAAGTAACCTAATTATTCCTCTTTTTCCACACCTTTTTATAATAATTTTGTTCTATTAAATTATTTTGTCAATTAAGGGTTATAACTAGTAAGTGAAATTTTTGGTCCTTACAATTTGGTTCATTCTGTACAAAGTAACCATACCCCATTTCTAGATAGTTAGTAATGGTCAAAAGGGTATCTCAAAATGTTCTTGCTTTCTAAATGTCAGATATGCTCCAAAAGTTATGGTCAAACAGGCCTTTTTGAAAGGCTACAAGGATCCATGACAGTTTGAGAAGGAAAGCCAATAGATTAATGACTAGGGGTTCTTGTGAGTGGTTGTTTGATTGTGTTTGATCATTTTATACCCCTGCTTTGCATCATAAACACCCTTGAAAAGAAAGATCAAATCAAGCAACAAATTGATGCTTGTAGAGCAAATGTGGTTTTATTGCAAGAAACCAAAACTTCAGAAATGGTGTATGAGGCTTCAGTAGGAAAGTGGAAAAATTGGAAGTCAATTCATTCTCCTACACAAGGGTCCTCGAGAGGAATTATCATAATGTGGGATCCAACGTTAGTTGTATTACTGTTAGTATTAAATGAGAAGCACTAGCAACTTGTGAAAATTTCACATTTTGAGCTGCAATTTTATTTAATCAATGTCTATGCTCCAATAGCCAGAGTGGAAAAAAGACAACTTTGGGAGAGATTTTCAATTGTTCTGGATGGGATTAGGAATGACAAGGTGATTGTAGCAGGTGATTTAATGTTATATCTAACTTGCAAAAGAAATAAGGAGGTATTAGTCCACCAGTCAAAGTGATGGAGGATTTTGCGACATTTATAAAAGATAATGCCTTTATCGATATCATGCTAGAAAATTGGAAGTTCACATGGACTAACAGAAGAAAAGGTTTCTTGCAAATTGTAGAAAGACTGGATAGGTTCCTGACTACACCTAACTAGTTTTTGGGTCAGAAGATTTTTTCGTCACAAATTGTGCCATCTGTTGGTTCTGATCATTATGCTATCTCTTTGGATATAGAAGTAAATAATTTTGTGCCCAAGGTTAAATCATCTTTGAAGTTTCATAAAATGTGGTTTAGGCATCCGCATTTTTTGCCAATTTTACAACAATGGTGGGTGAGTGCTCCTTTTGTGAAGGGTTCTAGAATGCTACAATTATGGAACAAGCTAAGATATGCTAAATCACAAATTAATCACTAGAATATACATGTATAAATAATAATATTTTTCACTAGAAAGAGTTGATTTTTAAGTAGCTTTCTGAAATAAATGGAAAGATAATACAACAAGGGTTAGATGCCAATACCTATGAGCAGCAAAAGAAGTTGCAGTTGGAGTGGGCTGAGCTGGTGGCAAGAGAAGAAATTTATTGGTGAGAAAAAATAAGGGAATTATGGTTGAAAGAGGGAGATAGAAATACAAAGTTTTTTCATGCATCAGCTAAATTTAAGAAGGCTTCTTCTACTATCTTTTCAATTCAGAAATCAATATTAGGGGAGCTTCTTACAAAAGAAGATGAAATCCAAAGTGAGAGTTTTAGGTTTTTTTCATAGCTACTATGGGATTCAGGGAATAATTCAATGACATCAGCAAATCAAGGAGTGGATTTGTTAGGAAGTATCCCAAAGTTGATTAATGAAGAAGATAATAACTGGCTAATGAGGCCTTTTTCATTTGATAAATTTAAGAAGGTGGTTTTTTCCTTATCCCCTGATAGGGCCTCGGGTCTTGATGGGTTCACAACATTATTTTTTCAAAAGTGTTGGGAGTTTGTAGGCATTGATGTTTTGATGGCTTTAGAGGAGTCAAGGAAATCAGGGATAATGCTTAAAAAGTTTAATACTACACATATTTCCATTATTCCAAAGGTGAAGGAGCAAAAAACGTTTGCAAATTTCAGGCCAATATCATTATGCAACACGATATATAAAATCTTTACTAAATCTATTTATCTTAGAATTCATCCCTTCATATCAAGAGTCGTTTCATAGGAACAAGGAGGTTTTGTGCCTGGGAGGGAAAATTCGTAAGGAGCAATAGTTTCTCATGAAGTGTTACATTCTATTAAAACTAGTAATATTCCTTCCTTTATTATAAAACTTGATATGATGAAGGCTTATGATAGAGTTAATTGGGATTTTTTGATTCAAGTGTTGCAGAAATTTGGTTTTAGTAATAGATGGTGTAAATGGATTTGATCTTGTCTAGTAGGGGCTAAGTTTTCAATATTAGTTAATGGCTCTCGAGTTGGATTTTTTTAGTTCCACTCAAGGGGTTAGACAAGGTGATCCTTTGTCTCCTTTTTTATTTATTCTAATGGTTGAGGCATTAAGTGGGTCAATTTGAGAATTGCATAATCAAGGTCTATGGTAGGGTATATCTATTACAAATACACATATTGTTGCCACACATTCTTTATTTGTATATGGTAAGTCTTCTTTACAGGAAACAGTGCAGGTAAAAAGAATCTTAGAGAAATATTCCTCAATTTTAGGTTAGAAGATCAATGCAAGTAAATCCAAAATTTACATTTTTAATACAAAGGCCTCTATTTCAAGGAAAATAGTTGAAATGTTGGGTTTTCAATAGGATGATTTTCCTAGTACTTATCTAGGAATTCCTTTTTTCGTGGGGGAAAAAAGAGTAAAGTATTGGAAAAAAATTATTGAAAGAATTAAATCTAGAATTCTTTCTTGGAAAGCTAGATGGTTTTCACTAGCTAGTCATATAATGATGATTAAGTCTGTTTTAGCATCCATTCCAAATTATTATCTTGATGTTTTGAAGGCACCAAAATGTGTAATTAAAAGCATTGAGAAAGTTATTAAAGGCTTCTTATGGAGAGGTAACATAGATGAGAAAATAAAAGTTCCTTTGATTTCTCTGGATAGTATGTGTATGAACAAATATAATAGGGGTGTTGGTTTGCACAATATTTCTGCAAGGAATCTAGCTCTTGGAGAAAAATTGACTTAGTAGATGTATAAAAGGCCTAAATTGAAATGGCGCGCTATAATGCAGAATAAATCTTTAGACAATTGTAATCCTAAAAGAGTTTTTACAACTACAAACCCTCCAAATGGATTGATTATGTGGAACTTTATTATTGCTTGTCGAGAGGTTATTGTTCCTTATTTTTCCTAATAGGTCAACAATGGGGAAGAGGTACAATTTTGGAAAGATTCATGAAATGGTTTCCCTCCACTTACATCCTTTCAAGTACTGTAGCCTTTGGAACAAATTTTATCTGTGGAGTGGGGCACAAAATTGAAAGATTATGTTGAATCAGTAAAACCTGCAACAGGCAAAGTCTTATGGAAGGGTTTTTCTTGTTCAAGTTTGTCTCTTCATCAAAATTCTATTCTTCAGAAGGAACTAGGGAAGAGATTTTCTTATTTTTCAGATAGATTGGATAGATTATTTTGGGCCCCTGCTAAAGATGGAAATTATACAGTGAAAGAGGGATATAAGTCAATTATTACAAATTCAATTCAGACTCATTCACATAGAGCTTTTTCATTTTATTGGAATTCAATGATGCTTCCTAAGGTAGGGAGCTTTGCATGGCTTGATCTAAAACATCAAAATTTAAACTAGTGGCAGATTACAAAAATTAGGTTTTGTAGAGCCTTTTAAGTGTGTATTGTTGCCAGGAGTCTTTTGAAACTGAGGATCATTTACTAGTTAATTGTAAATTAGCCCAAGAATGTTGGAATTTCATGAGATCAAAGTTCAATATTTATTTTCCAATGCCTAGTGCCTTATGGGATCTCTTTTCAAGATGGCCTATTTTGTATTAAAAATCTTTATATGCTTGCATTTGGAAAGTAATTCCATCAATAGTTATTTGGTGTATATGGTGGGAGCGTAATAGGAGGATTTTTCGTAAGTCATTCTCTTCAACAAATTCAATTCAAAATGGAAAAGCATATCTCAGAGGTGGTCAATTCATCTGTTCGAAACAATAAGAATGTCTCCTCCATATTTACCAATTGAGACAATTGGATATTGAGTAGTTTGGAGTATATATCAATGCCCTTTAATGGTGCTCAACAAAGAATTTGTGGGAGAAAGCAGGATAGATCTAAGGTTCAATGGGCACCTCCTTGTTCAGGATTCCATAAACTTAATTTTGATGGGCTTCGAGGGGGAATCTAGGATTTTCAGGGGTATGTATGTGTATTCATGATAGAAAAAGTTCACTTGTAGCAGCACAAGTAGTAAGTTTAACCAATGATACAAATAATGTGGCAGAGGCTAAAGCATTATTATAGGGTCTGCAATTGGAAAAAGATTTGGGATTAAACAATCTACATATTGAAGGGGATTCACTGATTATCATTAACAAGTGTAAAGTAAGAAACATTCATAATTGGAGGCTTGGTTGTATTCTAGTGAGGGTATCGAAGTTGATGGATTCTTTTTTAGGAAATACAAATATCTCATGTATACTAGGAAGGTAATAATGTAGTAGACAAGATTGCAAATTTAGGCTGTGAGGGGAAATAATTTAAGTGTATGGGAATGAGTGAATTAGGAAAAGAATATCCGCTATTACAAGTTTTGATTGAATTAGAGAAAGGGAATATGGGGATATTCATTTATGATCATAAATATAAGGGGTGGAAGTGATTTGATTGATTCAAATCAATTAAAAATCATGCTAGTGTTAGGATGGTAGTATAATCATGAAATCTTGCTACAATCTTTCATATGAGATTCCTCATGTGAGAGTGATGCAAGCCTCCACATTGGAAAAAGTCATGTCATGGCTGCCGGATTTATTGATAATTATGCTTGGCTTGTGTAGGCACCTAGCTCATAATATTAGGTGATGCACCAACTTAAATATGGATGTGTGAGTTGGGAAGTGTGCGAATTTCTAGCTTTGTGATATGCTACTTTGAATAATCATCATGTTGGCATCCCTTGTGGTTATGCATTGTATTTGATAGTTGGGCTAAATGCTTGCTTGTCAAGATTTAGTGCCTTTTCCTTTGCTAACTTTGGTGTGTGTGAAGTATTGTGGTGTTGGGAAAGAATAGTAGGTGAAGTAATTCTATTAAGGGTTTCTAAAAAGGTGGACTAGTGGCAGCGTTCGAAGGTGGTGAGCTTTGTAAATAATCAATGTACTTGGTAGATGGCATTCCAACCATGGAACCTCCATTTTTGTATGCGGTTTAGAGCTGGGAGAAGCCCTTCGAGGATATCTTATCTAGAGAGGATTTGGTGATCCTATTCAGAATGAAGTGCCCCAAGGTTGCAGAGTGCATTTGGTCTGTAATTAGCATCGAAGTAATTAATCCCATTCCACGGCGAATCTTGCTTTTGTCCCAAGTGTTGTCTATTTTCTTATTAGATATCTTCCAATATTTTAGGGATTTGGAAGGTATTGCTCAGAGATATGTTAAGAATCAATTCCTTTAGGATAATGCACTGTTAGCAGCAATATGGGGTTATAATTTGTTTAAAGGGAAAGGGATTGTAGGTGGTTTTTTTTCACAAAAACATCTCAAACAATGCCAAGGTCTTGATGAAATTTATGAGGCAATGAAATTGGGTCTTCAATTTAACAATGATAGGATTCTTTTGAAGGTGTTACAAAAGAACTGCAAATGTTTATGTTCTGTTCTGGAGGTGGATATAAAAGCTAAGTATTTTGAAGTGGATTTTTTGAAGTCTCGTGCTTGTTTACTCTATGATAAAAACCCCAATTTGGAAAAAATGCAAATTGCTTCTCAAGCATAAATAGATTCTGGGGTACGACCTTTGCTAGAGAGTGCTATGAGGAAGAGATTTTCTTTGTTTTCTGCTCCTTAGAAGAAATAAGGTGAGCATTTTGTTCCTAAGGATCGTGATAAGAAGTCTCCCAGGAGGAAAAGGATTTGTTTGCTACCTTTTCATGATATGGAAGAGGGTCAAGGTGAAAACAGTCCAGTGTTTATGGAAGAATAAGTGCTCCAATTGGTGACTCCTGAGAAATTTTGTCAAAAAATAGTTTTTACTATTATCAATTTCCTACTTAAATTGGAATTTTGTAAATTGGAATGACATAATATTGTTTTATTCATCCTTTATGTTCAGTCTAAGGCCTTTATCAGGGGATGGAAAACTTTATTTTGTAATTACATGTAAAGTAGTGGTGCTAATGGGGTTAGGGGACTATATCTCACATATGACTATTGAATGTATAAGATTCTAAACTACATTTCTAGTCTCAGGTGGCAATCATTTTTTCATCCTTTATATTAATATATATAGGCATCTACCTCTTTACCAAAAAAAAACAAACATATTCCCCTTTGAGTAAAAATTTCTTGGATTTTTCTATCTAAAAATAAATAAATAAAATCAAAATTAATTTATTTATCTTTCTGATGTTAGACTAACTTTAGTTATCCAAGGAAAAATTTTCCTAAGATTTATCATCAATAAGATTCACTCTTCGATTATTTATAGGCCAATTCCACAAACATTATTTTTGTAGCTATGCTAGGCAATGGATGTATTAGTTCAAAGCATGATGGCCTTGCCTATAAACATAGGCACTATAAACACTATACACTATGAATTATTTGGTTTCAATCTTGCTTAATATTTATTAAAATTATATAGTTTACTTAAAACTTGAAAATAAACATTCTACTTAGAATTGTATGCAAAATTTAAAAGTTTTTAAATAAATAATGTAAATACTAACATCTAATTGCATTTACATGAAGTGAGAAATAAAAATACTTTAAAAAATAAATTGCATACTTATCTTAATTTAAAATAATAATTTACAAAAATTGAAATTTTCATTAACTATTTATATTTAATAATTTATAAAAAGAAATACATATTTCAAAAATAAAAAACTTATATTTATTAACAATGAAATCTTAAATTAAAAGTCACTAAAATAATTATATTGCATGGATAAGATTTTAAGATAAAAAATATCAATTCCATATTTGAATAAAGAAAAGCAATGTACAGTTTTATCACTAAGTTTGATAGTATGATTTTGATCCAATAATTCACTAACATGATTTAAGATATCAAGTATATATTAATTAACAAGTGTCATATAGTGGCGAGTACTTGTCTGATTAATATAGTTGGATTTGAGTTTGATAGTAAGATCTCTATAATACAATTAAATTTTATTTTATTTCTTATAATAAACATTTATTAAATATTAATGACAAAGTATAGAAGGCTTTGCAGATTGAATAGTTGATTTATAAATGTTGATAATATAATTGATAGAATTAGTGTAAGATATATAATATTAATTATTGTAATTATTTTTTATTAGCATTATCATAATATAATTAGTGAAAATAATACTATGATCAAATACTAGTGAAAAATAATTATTTATTAATAATAATAAAAAATTAATTCTTGTTAATAATTATTTAGAGATAAATAATATGTAAAAAATAAGTTAATAAGCATTAAAATTTTAGAAATCAAAAGTTAATTACAGATATTAGTAATTTTTTAAATATAATATTATAAAGAATAAATATTATATTATGTTTGTAAGAAATTAAAAAAATATAAGTTGAAAACTTAAATACAAATAATTATAATATAACATTTAAAAAATTAATCAACTAAGAAATGATGACATGATAAAATATAAATATTATTTAAATGCACATATCCTATTTGTAAAGTATGACTTCTTATTGTTACTTTTTCTCTTGATTTAAGTGTCCAAATTTTATTATTAAAGTATAATATTAATATTATTTAATATAAAGACATATTATGATATTATTAAGAATAAAATTTACTAATTAATTAAATTATTATTTTTTCTAATAATTTTAAAAATATTATAAAATCATAATAAAGAGATAATTATTATGTTTATTAAATATATAAATTTTTTTGGCAAAAGGAATTGAGCTTAAATATATTATATTATAATTTAGATTGATATCATTCTTGCATTGGGCATTTCTGATTGTAATATCCCACTTACATTTGGTTTCTGAGTTTCGTTGACACACATCCTTTTAAGAAAGTCGTAAGTTGGGTTGTTCGTTTTTGCTATGAAACCTTAAAAAAATGGTAAGTGAGAAATTTATAAAGTTTTTTTTTCTAATTTGGTTTAAATTTTTTAACTTATATGAAATTTAAAATTTAAAATTCTTATTTTTCTTCAACATATTTATTTTAAATTATATATTTTACATAATTTTTTTATTCATTTAAAATATGAAACATAAAATATAAATTTAATTTAAAAATATATGATTTAATGAAAATATTAAAAACTAAATTTAATTTAAAATGTTAAGATAAATATAAAATATTAAACATAGTGTCAATTTATATATAGCAAATATTTTTAAATTATATATTTTAAATAATTTTTTATTCGTTTAAAATATGAAACATAAAATATAAATTTAAATTAAAAATATATGATTTAATGAAAATATTAAAACTAAATTTAATTTAAAATGTTAAGATAAATATAAAATATTAAACATAGTGTCAATTTATATATAGCAAATGTATCATTTAAAATGTAAGATTTAATGTTAAATATAAAAAAATATTTTCACAAAATTAATTTTTATTTTTTTTTTAAAAGAAAATGGACACAATTGTTTTTAAAAATTAATTGACATGCAAAAAAAATTTTGATGTAAAAAATATAATAAAAAATGGTTGCCTAATGGTTATATTGTAAAAAAATACAAGAACCATCACCCTCATGGCAGAATTCCTCACAAAAACTAGAACTATCGATCTCGGGGTCCCACGGGGAATCTGGAAAGGTATCATGCAAACACTACTTATGCAAGGAGAATAAATAGAGGAAAGCATTGTTTCTTGCATCTAAACTAGGTGCCAATACCTCCTCATAGGGTGTCGAATAGAAATGGCCAACAAATTGTAGATATCAGTGAAGGGGATACTCTATTAAACATGGATTTTTAGAATAAACCTTATGAGAAAGATTCAACTTTTTTGCAATGGTCATATCAGGAAGTAAAGGAAAATCTTAAGTCGATTAGATACAAAAAGTTAAAAGAACTGCAAGGTAAAGGTGTAGGAGTTTAAGAGTAGGAAAATGAGGGTTTAAAAGAGGCATATGTTCAAAAAGTAGACACACCCAAGCCTCTAGATGATTTGCAAGTAGGAAATGTTCAAAACAAAGCAAACCCTAAATTGCATGGGAATACGCCAGGCTTTAAAGCATAGGTATTGGAAAACACAGGACAACAAAATGTCTCTCAAGAATGACAACAAATTCGCAAGGAGCCCCCTTCAATCTAGAACCCCAAAAATTGCCTCTCAAGAAAAAACCAATCCAACAAGATGTTCAAGTTCATAGAAGTCAGTCAACCCACAAAGGGAAAAAACCAAAGAATATGAAGAAAGGGTCAAAGAAAAAAGGAGCACTTAAGCAAGTGTGGAGGTGTGAGGATTCAAAGAAAGAAGAAACTGAATCCCATGGAAAGGCCAAGCAACAAGAGGCAGAAACCCTTCCTTCAAGAGATCAAGGTGTTATCAAAATCATGTTTCCAAAAAGTATACTGCAAGCCCAAATCCAAGATCTTAGGGACAAAGCCCTAATCTATAAGTTTTAGAACCTAAATTTTCCTTTAGATCAATTAAAAGATTTAATATATGATGATTGAGAAGGGGTGCAACAAGTTTTTTATTTAAACTTGGAAAAAGGAATATTTGTAGTCATTTTCGATAGCAAAAGTCAAAAGAAGTAGTATTTCAAGTTAAGTCATGGGTTTTCCAAGGGTCTAGATTATGTATGCAACCCTGGATCCCAAACTTTAAACCACAAGATTCTTCCTTTACATTTGTTCTCTTATGGTTCCAAATGCCAGATCTACCACTCGAATATAGGGAGCTAAACTTGGTTGAGTCAATAGCTAATCATGTGGGCATTTTCCCTATGCATGACAAGGTTTTTTTCAAAAACCCTTCAAAGCCCATTAGAACTTGTGCTATCATAGACACGGCCAAGGAATTTCCTTGACATATCCAGCTAGTCTCAAAATTTGGCATATGGCATCAACAACTTATTTTTGAATCATCTGAAAATACTTTCTCTCATTGTCATTCCATAGGCCATTCTTCTTCCCAGTGCACATTAGAATCTCCTTCATCAACTTCTAACCATATGGTTAACTCCAAAAGTGATGTGCAACAATACAGTCACATAGGTTCACCTATATCTAAACTAGGTGCATGCAATCAAAAAGAGAAAATTTATCAGGTTAGGCCAAATCAAGAGCCTAATAAAGAAATGCCAGATGAAGAGATCAATAATGACAAAATCTACAAGCATAAGAGGAAAAGGGAAATAGTTGGAATAGAATTAGGCTTTCCCACAAAACCTAGAGCAAACAAAAAAGTTGCATTACAGTTTAAAGTGCCAAAAAACATATGGAACTTAATACAAGTATTCTCCACCTTATCACTCAAGTTATATTGTCCTATGGAGAAGCTATCTTCAGAACAACAACTAGCGGATATAGTGCAGAAGCTAATGTTCCAAGGCATGAGAGACTATTTAACATCCAGGTCATTTAGTGATAACACATGGAAGGACCAAATGATCACTCAAGAAGTGTCTATCTTTCATAAGGAGAACCAATGTCTCCCATTAAGCACAACAAAGAAATTATCAAATTTAGAACTTGAGTATTTGGAAGATAAGATGTTATTCTCAATTAGCTCAGACTTTATTGATGAAATTGTGATAGAAGAAGAATTTTGGGTAAGTAACAATCTGTCAGGCTCACAAAGTGAAGGAAGTCCTAGAAGCCTACAATAGAAACAAAAGGAATTGAGAGAGCAAGAGGTTTCTATATAATGTTGGAATGCTCAATATCTTTTGGAAATGGAATCTCAGGAAGAAATACCAAATGACAGTCTACCAAAAACAAAACTGATGGATGAGAAAACAAAAGGAAACGTGGCTAAAGTGATAGATTGTAACAAATCCCTTACATTGTCGGAATCTCCAATTCAACCTTTAGTCAAGAAATCCCTTGGGAAGAGAGGTAGAAAATTAAACCTTACCAAGTTGAAGGAGAAAATAGAGGTAGGGGTGCAAAAAACAATTTTTGATTCCATGTCAAATAAGAGATTGAGGAGAGCATGTTGCTCTCCTTGAGCGCAATGAGGATTTTTCATGGAATGTCAGGGGCATCAATGCCCCTAACAAACGTGCTCGGATCAAGCAACTAATAGATGCTTGTGGAGTAGAAATTTTTCTTCTTCACGAAACAAAAACCTCAGAGGACACATTTGAATCATCAATAAAGAAATGGGCTTGATGGGAATCAACACATTCACTAGCTCAAGGGGCATCTGGAGGGCTAGTAATATTGTGGAATCCAAAGTTGGTAATTATTCAATCTCACAAAAATGAGAATTGTTGGCAATTTGTTGAGGTGACAAAGTTTAATCTACACTTCTGGCTTATAAATGTCTATGACCCTACTTCTACTTTGGAAAAAAAGAACCTTTGGGATGAAATTACAAGACAAATAGGTTCGATCCATATAGAGAAAATTGTGTTAGCAAGTGACTTTAATGCAATCACTTCTCTACAAGAAAAGAGTGGAGGAATAAGTCCACCACCAAAGGTGATGTCAGATTTCAGCTAGTTTATAACATCTAACGCTTTAAGGGATATCCAACCACCTATAGGAAAATACACCTGGACCAATAAAAGGAAAGGATTCCTTAAAATAGTGGAAAGACTAGATAGGTTTTTGGTGTCTCCAAACTAGCTTTCTTCCTCAGATAACCTAAATTCAGAAATTCTGCCATATTTGGGATCATATCATTATGCAATCTGTATGAGTATATCGAACATATCTACTTCAGGGGTAAAGTATTCTTTTAAATTTGAAAGCATGTGGTTTAGGCACCCTCAATTCATGGATCTCTTAAAACAGTGGTGGATCAATGCTCCATTTGAACAAGGTACCAAGATTTTCCAATTTCACAAAAAGTTGATTCATGTAAGACAACAAATTAGAGTTTGGAATAAGAAAGTTTTCAAAAATATTTTTCAACAAAAGGACATGGTTTTTAAAGAATTAACAACAGTCCATCAGAATGTAATTCAAAATGGCTTGGATACTGATCTTCATGCAAAACAGAAGAGATTACAAGAGGAATGGGAGGAGTTATGTGCCTGAGAAGAGGTCTATTGGAGACAAAAGTCTCAAGACTGTAACACAAAAAAATTTCATGCCTCTGCATAGATAAAAAAGATAGCAAAATCAATTCAGTCAATTCAGGAGTTATCTTCAGGAAACTAGCTTTCAAAAGAAGAGGACATAAGAAGTGAAGGCATGAAGTTTTTCTCACAACTATTATCTGCCCTGTCAAGCACATATGCTAATAGAATCAATGATCAACATGAACTATTGAATATAATTCCACATCTTATCAATAATGAGGACAATAACCTGGTCATGAGACCTTTCACATTGGAAGAGCTAAAAAATGTAGTTTTCTCACTTCTGCCTGAGAAGGCTCCTAGTCCTACTAGTTTCATAGCCTTATTTTTTTAGAAATGCTGGAAGTTTTTATGTTTTGAGCTTCTTTGGGCGTTAGAAGTATCTAGAAGAATTGGAACCATGTTTAGGAAATTTAATGTTACTAATATTGCAATTCTTCCTAAGTTCAAAGAGCCTAAAACGTTTGCAGAGTTTAGGCCTATTTCATTATGCAATACAATCTACAAAATATTCACCAAGGCAATCTATTTAAGATTACAGCCACTCATACCAAGGATTGTTTCTCAGGAGCAAGGGGGTTTTGTCCATGGAAGGGAAACTTATGAAGGGGAAATTGTTGCACATGAAGTGTTACACACAATATCATTGTCAAAGCTTCCCTCCTTCATTGTAAAGTTAGACATGATGAAAGCCTATGACAAAGTAGATTGGAAATTTCTAAATAAGGTCTTGTCAAAATTCGGGTTTGGCTCTCAATGGCGAAGATGGGTAATGTCCTGTTTATCAGGTGCCAAGTTTTTGGTGATTATAAATGGAAGTCCATCTGGTTTTTCTAGTGCCACACAAGGGGTCAAGCAAGGAGATCCACTGTCACCATTTCTCTTCATAATAATGGCAGAATCCTTAAGTAGATATATTTTACTCAAGCATAATCAACACTTATGGCAAGGAGTACAGATATCAAACTCACGTATCTCAGTCACCCATTATCTCTTTGCAGATGATACTCTTTTGTTCAACAAATCAACAATATCGAAATCTAAACAGGACAAAGAGGTTTTGGAAAAATATACCTCAATATTTGAGCAAAAAATTAATCCAGCAAAGTCCAAGGTTTACATTTTAAATACTCCTAATGACCTAAAGAAGAAAATAGTGAAGATCCTAGGATTTCAAGAAGTGGAATTTCCTTGTACTTACTTAGGGATTCCCTTTTTTAAAGGATCAAATAAAGCCTATTATTGGGACAAAGTAATTAATAGACTTAAGGCAAGAATTTTAATATGGAAAGCCTAATGGTTATTACTATCAGGAAGAATCCTTCTCATTAAATCAGTGTTAGCATCTATTCCAAACTATTTCTTAGCTGTTCTAAAAGCTCATGCATCTATAATTAAAGAAATTGAAAAGATAATTAGATATTTTCTTTGGAAAGGTAGCATTGATGAGTAGAAAAAAGTGCCCTTGATATCATTAGAAGGCCTGGCTAGAGGAAAGAAACAAGGGGGGGCTGAAGTTTAAAATCTTTTATGGAGAAATAAAGCATTTGGGGCTAAGCTAGCTTGGAAAATGTACTCTAACCCATAGGCCAAATGGACTAGAATAATGTAACCCAAGTATCTAGAAAATGATACCCCAACAAGAATCTTAATAGTGGCAGACCCTCCAAAGGGTTCTACTATTTGGAATTTCATCTTGAATAGTAGAATTCTCATTATAAAGTTCTCATCTTGGGAGGTAAACGATGGGAAAAGTGTAAATTTTTGGGTAGAATCTTGGAATGGAAAACCACCACTATCAGACAACCAAGACTTACACGAGATAAGAACAATCCTATCTCAAGCCTAGGGTGAAAATTTGTTAGACTATGTTTAGACATCCAATTCCTATTATGGGAAAGTAGAGTGGAAAATTCCATCAACTAACCTAGTCACTCCATAGCATTTTGACCTTTTCTCTAACATTATGAAGGAAAGAATAGTGTATCTATTTACAAAGCTAGACAAAATCATATGGGCAGCCTCTAAAGATGGAACATACTTTGTGAAGGAAGGATATGCAGTTCTAAGCAAGTTTAACAATAATTCACAACCTCAACATGCATTTACTTTCTATTGGAACAATAAAGTATTGCCAAAAATGGGAATCTTTGCTTGGCTTGCTTTACAAAAAAGAATTCTAATGAGTGACCACTTGATCAAACTAAAGATTGCAGATCCATTCAAATGCACCCTATGCAAAGAAGAGTTTGAAATAGCTGATCATTTGCTTCTACAATGTAATTTTGTCAATCAGTGTTGGAATTTTATTAAAAACAAGCTAAATCTCTATAATCCCCTTCCAAACACACTTTCGGACCTCTTTCATAGTTAGCCATTAATATATCAAACATCTTTATTTGCAAGTATCTGGAATATTACCCCAGTGATTGTGATCTAGAACATTTGGTGGGAAAGAAACATGAGAATATTCAGAAAAACAAAATCTCCAGTTGAATTGTCAATAATGAAAATTGAAAAAGCAATATCTGAAGGGGTCAATGCATTTGTTCATAAAGAGAAGTTGACAAGCTCACTATTTACAAATTGGGATAGCATTATTTTGATGAATTGGAATGGTATTAAGCTACCATTTAATGGCAGTCAACTTAGAAACAACATCACTAAAGTTGATAGAAGATTAGTCAAATGGATTTCACCTCAAGAAGGTTTTGTTAAATTAAACTTTGATGGGGCATCTAAAGGGGAATCAGGTCAATCAGGGGCATGCATTTGCATAAGAAATTCATTAGGAGTTGTTTTGGAAACCTCTGCAATCCATTTAAAGCAAGGCACGAATAACTCTGCAGAAGCACAAGCATTATTGTTGGGCCTGGAATTGGCGTTGCAGTTGAGGATCTCAAATCTTCATTTAGAAGGCGAATCAATGATAATTATAAATGCATGCAGGGAAAGAAAGGTACAAAATTGGAATCTAAGATATATTCTACTCAAAGCATGGGCATTGCTAGATAAATTCAATGCATCCATAATCTCTAATACATACAAAGAAGGCAATAAAGTAGCAGATTTCCTGGCAAACTTGGGTAGTGAGGGTAAGGAGATTAGAGTCTTGCATGCCATAAATTAGTTAAGAACTTATCCGCATCTAATCAATCTAATAAATCAAGAGGCTAACACAAGTCACTTAGTTGTTTGAAATAAATTTATAAATACTTCAAAACAAGGGAATGCAAAGGAGCAGAAATCACTTAGTTGTTTGAAATAAATTCATTACTACTTCGAAACAGGGGAATGCTAGGGAGTGTTAGTGATCATGGGTAATTATGTCACTTCAAATATAATTTACGCCAAAATTTGGGCTTCATATTTTCTTTGTCTTAAATCATGATTGAAAACGTCGATGGAAAATGTGCCTCACATTTCAAGATGCAAAAAGATTTCCATACATTAAGTTATACTTTTGTTCGGTGAGAATTATCAAATCATGATTGCGGGTTATCCAATTTTTGTGATCATTTCACTTGGCTGGCAAGTTTAAAGAGTAATGATGAGATCATTACAAACCAGTACTGGGCTTGACATCATCTAAGCTCAGTTTAGTAGTTAAAGGATGCCTCATGGAACTGCCACAAGCCCAAACAAACGAACACTTGTTCATTTCCTCTAATTCCCCTAAGGTGAAGTTTATATGTAGGTACACATATGCCTTTATCAAATGTGCAAATTAAATAAACCTATAGTAGAAATGACCTCACACGAGCCCAATCGAGGTGGAATTCTCATCGAATTTTGGGCTATGCTTGATATGGAAGCAGTTAATAGAGGAAATTTTCTTTTAAATAGTGGCTATACTGGGCTCTTTTTTACCAAACACATTGTCAATTGCTCGGGAGGTTTTTGGAAAGCAAAGAGCCGAGTCATCTATGAGCGAAGAAGCTTAAAAATGTTGGCATGACCGTGGAATTTTAGAGTACCCTGTTCAGTAAAAGAATGGGAGCATCTATTTGAGGAGCAACTCTCCCATGCAAACCTATCTTTAATTTTTTATGTATCTTGTTTGAAGGTGGAAGAGGCAGTAAGGTTGATTCTGGGTTTGGAAGTTGCTAGCCTGCGAGCCAGGAGGATAATATACCTGTCAGAGGTACTTTCAATGTTTCTTTCAAACACACTGGATTTCTTTCAATCTCTGGTAGAGCTCGAACAAATAGTGGTAAAGTTTGTTAAACCCCAGTTAATTGATAGGAATGCACTATCAAAAGCGGTACAAGAATACAATTTTTTCTCTAGGGATAGGTGTGTAGGGGGTGTATTTCCAAGGGAATATCTCAAAACTAAACAGGGTTTTGATGAAATCTTTAAAGCAGTTAGAATAGTGTTGTAATTCAGAAATGATAGTGTGTTATTGAAATCCCTAAGGAAACATTGTAGGTGCTTGTGTCCTGCCATTTCATTTGATTTTAAAGAGAAATATTATGCAATTTCCCTTCTATGTGAGAACAAGCTCAATATGCATATTGTTCCCCCTATTAATTTGAAGGTAGAAGTTTAGCCCAAGCCAGTTGCCATTAAGGAGGAAGTGATGCCAGGCCAAAATTCACCCATCCCTGCTGTGCGAGAGCATCAAAGTTACAATGTAAGGTTTTTGCCAAGGGAAAATAATGTTGAGGAGCCATTCATTGGTTTTAACTTTTTGCAAATGATCTAGGTCTTCATGTCGTTCTAGAGGCACAAGATGAAAACTCTATGCAAGGTGGTGAACAAATGGAGGAATAAAGTCTATTTTACTTTTATTTTTTGGGATACTTTTTGTTAATTTGGGATTATGGGTATTAAATTTATCGGCATTGTAATGTATATAGTTGCTAACTTTTTATGGGATAATTGTTCAAAAACACACTATTTTAACATCTATGTAAAATCAGTTTATGAACTTTATTACTAAGATAGATTGATATGATTTTTTATGGATCCCATTAATTGGGACGATTTTTTAACAATTTTGTAATTTCTCGAGCTACAACTGGAGGTTTTCTTCCTGGTTCTTTCCTACTAGTATGTTCACCTGAACTAGGATTTGTAAGTTATATTTATATTTATATTAATATATTATAGTGGTCCACTTTTTTTATTAAAAAAAATAAAAATAAAAAATTGATGTAAAATAAAAATTACAAAATACATTATATAATATAAAACATAAAGTTAAAAGCTAAATTATAAATTTAAATTTTAAATTTTTTTCCGTCAATAAAATATAAAATATACCAAATATATACCTCAATAAAAAATAAAGAATACAATAAATATAAAATTTAACAAAAATATATAAGTATAAGTAGGAGGTTTCCATGACATGTCAAATTATGATATTGCTATCAGGATTCAACCATGTAGTTTCGAGTCAAACTCATTGACCCATGTTTCATGAGTAGTGGTTCAACAAGAACCCATCTCTCATGATATCGAATGGTCCACTTAGCACTCATTGCATCTAGGTGATGCTCACAGAGGTGAAGCACTGGTCCGTCCCGGGAGGTCACCCATCCCAGTACTGCTCCAGCTCAAGCGCGCTTAACCAGGGAGTTTTCTCCAAGGTTAAGCCCGCTTGAGTTGTTACCCCATTTGCAAAACCTTCAGCAAGTGTTGTGCCTTATGAACCATTCATAATAGAGCCCCTTTAGCTCATCAATTGATAAGTAGGAGGTATTTTTCCACAGCGTGTCAAATTATGATATTGCTATCAGGATTCAACCGTGTAGTTTCGAGTCAAACTCATTGACCCATGTTTCATGAGTAGTGGTTCAACAAGAACCCATCTCTCATGATATCGAATGGTCCACTTAGCACTCATTGCATCTAGGTGATGCTCACAGTGGTCTTGGTCCATCGGAGGTCGCTTGAGGTGGAGTAGTACTAGGATGGTGACCTCGGGATGGACCGTGCTTCACCTCTGTGAGCATCACTAGATGCAATGAGTGCTAAGTGGATCTAATGAAGATGAGTTCTTGACTCAACAGTGACCGAAAACTGAAATCTGATAACAATATATAATTTGACTTTGTTGAAATCTCCTACTATCAAATGAACTAAAGATGACTAATGGTTCATAAACAACACTGTTGCAATTTTGCAAATGGTAATGGCTTAAAACTCTGAAACGACCCTTCACCTAAACACCGATATCATGAGAGATGGGTTCTTGAACCACTACTCATGAACAGTCAATAGTTGAACTATGACCAATCATGATAACAATATCATAAAAAATTAAAATCTGAGAACTATATGTAGAATATAATTAATTGTGAAATCTATAATTAATGTAAGAAAAAACTATAAAATAAACAATACAGATATAATGAAGTGGCTAGTTGAATTTGATTATATTTATTTTTTAATTGCATATACTTTTCTATTAGCGTAACCCTTGCACCCCTTCTGGTACAAGTGCTAGTGAATAAATCACCTATATAAAACCTTTACCCTTGAAGAGATCATATTGTCTAACTACACTTGTTATTGTTTATTCCTCTAAAAACTCATCCTTAACATATTTTGTAATAATTTGATCCAAAAGAGGAAAGGATTGTAGCAGGTCGATGCAATTTGAGAGGAAGATTGAAAGTCCCTGGGAAAGGAAAATGATTTGTGTCATTTGAGGATTGAGGATGCCTTGTCCAATGATAGTGGAGATGCACTTTGCCATGTAGGGGTAATCAATTTTGAAGAATTGTTGCATGTAGCATTGTTCAAATGGGCCCATAATAGGAGCTCCCCAAACTCGAACTAGGACTAGAACTCTATAATTTCTTGGCATGTAATCTAATAGGGCTTGGGCGCATATTCTTCTAAGAGTTTCCATTTTTAACATGCCTACATGAAAACAAGATTTCTTTATGCAAACAATGTAGTGGTGTTGCCTTCTTTTAAGGGGAAAACCTAACATATGATTTTTTGGTTATTGCACCCAAGATGTGGATGGGTTAGGGGCATCCTTTTCATGATGCAATGTAGTTTAACATAAATTTGAAATGTGCAAACCCGCAAGCTAGATGTGTTAGCATTAATTAAATCACTCGATAATTATGAGTAGTATCAGGCCATTTAAGTTTCATTAATGAAGTTTGTGTGGCCATCTTTTAAAAGGATATTTGCCACTTTATAAAATATTATATCTTGAGGAAATAATAAAAAAGGATATTAGTAAAATTTAAAAATATGAGAAGAATACTAATATAATTTTAATATTAAATTATGATAAATTATTAATCATAAATACTATAAAGTTAGAAATAAAAATATACAAGTTTAAAATTAAACTTAAAATATAAACTTAGAATTGTAATATTAGATTATAAGAATATTAAAAGTCTTAATAATTCACAATCAATTATGAATAGGATATTGAAAGTGTTTAATATTATGTAAAGAAAATCAAAAGTTTTTTTTTTGTATTATATATCAAATAAATAGTGGGATACATAGCAAAATTTTATACAACATTAACAATGGATCATGCATTTGCAAAAAGATCTAGATGAGAGCAGTATGTTGTCTCCATCTACTGCAAGTTTCAGAGGTGCAAATATGATTCCTATCACTATGCCAAAAAGAACAATCAAGATGAAGATTCCCCCCTCTTCTTAGCATTGAATACTTTACAAAGGATGAAATTGAGGCAGCAGGATCCCTCTTGACGCTAAAAGGCTTAAGACATAGGGCAAGTAGTGAGCAGTAATAATAAAATCAAAAGTTAATTGAAAATATTAGTAATTTTTTAATATTTATATTAAAATATTATAAAAAATAAATAAATTAATAAGTATTATATTATGTTTGTAAAAAAATTAAAAGTATTTCATATAGAAATATTAATATAAATATAAATATTATTGAGTGTACATATAATATTTGTAAAGTATGGCTTCTTTATGGCTACTATTTTCCTTGATTTAGGCATCATGGATACTAGAACCACTTTTCGTCCATAATTTTTGAATTTTGCAATAAGACCTCAAATATTTTAGCCAATAGAAATGTAGAAAAATAATTTTTAATTTTTAAGATATTTTTGGTTAAAAAATTGCATCTTGACTTTTAAAAATAAAATAAAATTCTAAAAAATTTAAAATACTAAACTTCTAATCTATAAGAAATAATGATAAAAACTTAGTAAATGGCAAAAGAAATGCCCTTAAAAATACCAAAAAATATTTCAAAAAATTAGGTCACTTCCATAATCTTAAAAAATTCACTCTGTAATTATTTGTTGGATAGTCGATAAATTATTTGTGGAATGTACTGATTTAGAGGAAAATCATATAATAGTTTGAAATAATAGATTCTATCAAGTCATATTTATTGTAGCCAAATAATGTCAAGTACTTATTTTTGTAGGATTGTAGTATGATTCTTTTTTGTGTAGTTAACAAATGATTCATGCCAAAAATTTAAAGGTAGGCTACATAGTAGTATGAGATCAACAAATTATTGCAAGTTGATTTTACTAAGTTTATAAATATTATAGTTGTTAGGGTTGAATCATACTAGATGCAATTATGATTGGAATAGTTGAAGCTAAGTTTTTTTATTGGAATAAATATTTGTTTTGATTATGATAAATGCGGGAAGGACCCATACCTGTTACAAAGCAGCCATAGAGGTAAAAGAGGGGGTCTAAAAAAAAGTAAGACTACAAAAACAAGGAAAAAAGAAGAATGAAAAACAACATCAATAAACCAAGAATGAAAAACAATGCTTTTGACCAGAGCAAGGAACCAAAAAAATGTTTTGGAAAGACCCAAAACCAATAAAGGATCATCAAGGTGGTTTGAACCCAATTTTCAACAAATCGTTCAAAAGAGGGGTCGGATGCAAAAACCCGCCCTTTAAAGGAGTCTCATCCAAAGGGATTCCAATCTCAGCATCAAGGTTACCCTTAACCTTGAAATAATCACCAAAATTAGCCAAGGGACAATGCTCAACATGATCCATATCCTTCCCCTTATCAATAGAGGAGCATTCAAACAAGGCATGCACATTGGAATGCATCTTATCATGGACCACATGACACAATGAGAAGGGTCCAACATTGTGAAGGTGGTATTACCATGAAAGATCATAATGTAGAATCTAATTTCAAAGACCAAGTCTAGATCTTAGATTAATATTGTTGGGAAAATTTTGACCAATCTCAACACAGACACTAAATTTGGCATACCAAAAACTCATTCTATTTCTTATAACATCATCAATGGTGATGAACTAGCCAAACCAATCAACTAGACCCTAAATAATACTTTCATCCCAGAATTCCAAAGGGAACTTTGGGAGATAAACCCAAATAAGAACAAAATTAATCTTAGAAGCATCGAAACCAACCGCCCAACTTTGAAGGAAAAGAAAAATCTTACCAAGAAACTAGGGGCCTCCTAAAAGAACCCGAGAGAAACCTTCAATAGTATTGAAAGAGAACATGAGGAAATAATTTAGCAGAGACTTGGCACTTAGCAGACCATAATCAACCCAACAAGCTAAATCCCAACTATGAATGATATCAATATTAGGTCTTTTCCCTAAAAATCTGCTAATAAGAGCATGTCACAAGCTAGCAGTGGCCCAGCCCACACACACATTAAACACATAAATAATAGTGAGCTAAAGAAAATGGTCCTCCACCAACCCACAAATAGGCTTCACAATACCTAGAGAGAGCACATCCTTAGTAGTAGAAGACATAATAGGGGAAGAATCTACTGTCCCACAAACAAGGGAAGAATCTACAAGTCAACAAATAGTCTACATTAAACCAGGTGAAAAATCACCCATAGATGGAGTCACCCCATTGGAAGGGGAACCATTAACACTCATAGGAGATGACACAACCTCAAAGCATCCACCAATAAGAGGGGGAGCATCATTTTGAGGAGGCAAAAGAAAACCCCCTTTTCAAAGAGTTCCCAAAGTCATTCTTCATGCAACCAACAAGATTGAAAAGCTTATTAGCTTGAGTAACATGTTGAGCCTCCAACTGCATGGTCAAGATCGAATCCTCATCCTCATCAAGCAACAAAGCACCCCCCTTAGAAGGCATAGGTTTATGGCAGGCCTTAAAGTGGAGATCTAGGAGAGATTCATCCTCTTTTATTTAACATCGAGAATACTAAGAGGGGGGTGAATTGCTATTCTTTTAAACCATTAAAACATTAAAAAAATTAATCCACTTAGTAGATTCAATTGCAATAAAGAAAGAAATAATGAAACATCAACAACATCACATAACACATGAACACCATGATTTTTACATGGAAAACCCAAAATGGTAAAAACCATGGTGAGGATTAGCTCACAATATATTATAACCAGTTATAGTATATTTACAAAAGTGCTCACTGTAGTTGAACTTAATGTCCAAGTGGACTCACTACCCATTGAGAAAAAGATAGATGAGAAATTGTGGCTCACAACCTAGTTTGAACTGTTACTATCTTTCATATGCATAAAATATAGTTCCAATGAATCTCAATAAATTGACTTTACAAACTTTGTCTGATTCATATCTAACCCTCTAATTTCCTCTACATTCACATTACTCTAATCTTCTACCCAACATTCATAACTTAAATTTATATTGCTCTAATAATATTCGCATCACTTACATGTAGAATACTCACAACATTCTACAAAAAAATGAAAAATATCTAAATTATATATCTATATCAAGCATAACATTAATTAGGTTGGCCTAATTAGATGTAATATTTAAAATATAACTTTTCGGCCCCAAATCTTTCCATATGCAACTCGTGCCAAAATTCAAATTTCAAAATAACTTGAAATGGGTTGGCATGGACCTATGATAGATCCTACCATGGACCTATAATAAATCCCACATAAGACGACAACACTTATTCAACCTTCCTATCATGGCCTCTTTCTTGTAAAAGAGGCTAGGGTTAGGAAAATCTAGTTGGAAGGTGATTCGCTTAAAATTGTTAATTGTTTAAATAAGATGCATCCTCCATCATGGTCTATTTTGCATATCATCGGGGATACTTTATCCCTTCTAAGATCAATTGAAAATTTCTTTGTATCACATGTTTTTCATGAAGTGAATTCCTTTGTTGATGACTTTGCGAACGTGGGGATTTCATCTCATAAGTGTTGTCAATCTCATGATGTCATCCCCATTAATATTCGAAGCATTATTAATCATGATCAAAGATTATGTCAAGTTGGCGGTCCTTTTGGGAGGTAAAGGATATTTAATTTGGTTTTATCTCCTCTCTATTTGGATTAGACGTATGGATTTCAACACATGTCCATTTAATAATTGCAAATCTTGTTGTAATGAGCTGAAGGATGTTGTCCTTATTTTTGGGAGTCCTCATGTTGTCAAACTCACACGGATTATGGGAGCCTTATTCCTTAGCATTTGAAACTTTCTTCTTATTTTTTGTGAACTAAACTAAGGAGAAGACAATGGTGTGGGGTGCTCTTGCTACTAAGGGGAGTGATAGTTGTAGACAAGAACCTATTACTTGTGATGAGTTTAGAGACAATGTTGTGGTGTGGAAGATCTTGGAGAAGGGGGGAGTGTGCCCTTATCTTCTTAAGCTTCGTGGTTTAGATTCAAAGGTCACTAAGGATTTTGTTAAGGGATGGAACAACCACATGCTATGTGTACCTAGTGTGGAGGTGAACATCACGAAGGGATTTATTGTTGAAGTGACGGGGTTACCTACTAAGAGGAAGAAATTATATAGGAACCATTTGTCCTCAAAGTGTGCTCTAGCTAATTTTTTCAAGGTAAGGAGCAAGTTAAGCTCGAGATTATGGGTTGTGGTGGGTATGGTTGCTTCTCCATCAAGCCCATTTGGAGGGATGTTTCCTTGGCTATCATGAGGTATTTTACCTTAGATGGTAGATTCTCAGCCATCTATGGTTTCCATTTCATGTTGTTGTTAAGCCATTTTAGGCACAATAATTTGGTTTCTTTTCCCTTCTATTTTTTGTTATCAATGAAAAATGGTATTGAAAAGAATAGAAAAAATCCTAATAAATCCATCTTACATGAAGGGCTTATGCTAATTTTTGAAAGTAAATTATGTCCCTAAAATTTCTAAGATCTCCAGTGGGTGTAAAGGTAAGGGTGCCCTCCCTGTCTATGAAATGGGGGATTCTGTTGAGTGGGAAGGGGATGATGAGGTGAGGTCTTCTAAAGGGATTTTGAGCTTGAAGAAAGCTAGTGGTAAGAAGAAAAAGAAGAACCCTAAGTTTGAGGTGTCTCATTCTTGTTCAGGTGGGTACAATACGAATGTGAATATGAAGGAGGTTGTTTCTACTAGTATTAAGAGTGTGGCTAAGGGGAAGAAATGGATTCAAAAAGAGGTTAAGCTAGCTTGTGGGAAAGGTAAATGAATGCCAGGGGAAGGAGATAAAGGAACCCCTAATCAGGCTAGGATTGTTGATCCTAATGGCTAGGGTAATGTGTAGGGTGTTGCCAAAGATGGGAAGGGTCAGTTGGGTTTGATGGTTGGAACCATTGTTAAATCCAGGAAGGTAGAGGTTGATATTGAAGTGGCTAACCTAGATGATTTTCTTGTTAGTGGTGTTTCAAAGGGAAAAGGCAGGGTGTCGAAGGACTAGCCTAAGAGGTTGAATAATCTAATGGAAGAGCCCCTCAATTGGGAGAAGATAAATATGGATGTTGTGGTTAGAATGGCTAAGGATGGAACATGAAACCTCCTCTCTCTATTCAAATGGATTATTTTAGAGGTCAAATAAATCAACATTAGAATGAATTCTATGTATAATATCAATGTTGGTTTGGTCAATAATAGTAAAAAGGAATGGACTATGCACAACAGGGTTAAAACTATGAATATTATCCTTGATAAGGTGGTGGTTGATGTTGCTAAAATTGGTAGGCATCATGAGGCTAGGCGGGTTACCCTTGAGGATAAAGTCAATAAAATATGTGAAGACATGAGTAATATTATGTAGGTTAGTATTCAACCTCTCCATACTAGTGCCCAAGGGATCACTATTTTGAAAGAAAAAGCCTAGATGTGGTCAGAAAAATATGATGGAGAAGAGTAAGGAAGAGGGGCCATGTAGACCAAGAAGAGGGTCGTCATTCCTGTTCAGAAGTTGGATGATGTAGTGGAGATGCATGAGAATGCCATCTCTAATAATTTAGAAGCTTCTAAGATATTATAACAATTACAGTAGTCTATGTTGTTAGTGGATTTTTTGACTGATGCTTTACTAATGGTTTAGTGGTTGGTTTTGCATTGCTTATTCATTAATATCTAAGTTTTTTTTTTTCGTGGTTTCCTGTTGTCCATGTGTTTTCTTTTGCAACCTGTTCTCATTGTAAAGGGTTTTGGGGCCCCTTCAAAACCTAGTTTTCCTTAATCAAAAACACATATTCAACATTCACATAACTTAAAAATTATTAGGTCGGTATCGTAGAAGACCTAATACCAAAATTCTTCAACTCTGTACCCACATTCAAACATGTGGACCTCAAAATTAAATGCCAACTAGAATTCACACACTAATGCCATTTTTCAACATATCCTCAAAAGTGCAAAGCCAAAAACTTATCTGTGGAGAAGTGCAAACTCTCCCACTCAAATGCACTATATAGGAAATGACTATAATCTTCTAGACTAAACTTATGTTACTTATATCTCCCAAACTAGGAGCCAAAACATGATGAAATTATGGAATTATATACTTCTAACAACCAACAAAAGAATGTTAGAAGCGTAGAGTGAAAACATCATTTGTGGATTGATGTGGACCTAAAAATTGAAGCTTTGTTACACAAAATTAATAGAGTTGAAACTTAATCAATTTTCCATTACAACCAATTTTACAAGATCAAACCATCTTGCAAAAATTTCTTCCACAAACACTTCAAAACCTATTAGAACTAACCAAAATGATCTACAATGGTTTGTACCATGATCTCCACATAAAGATACAATATTGACATCAGTGACAATATTGTAACACATCATTATATATCTTTATTCTTATCCCCTCATGCTCATGTTTCCAACAACATCATAATTGACATTCTTCCAACAATCTCCCCCTTTTTCATTGATGGAAACATGCCAAAATATCTTCAAAAAATTCTCCAAAGCACTCCCCCCCTTTGAAATCAAGGGAAAAGGGCACCTACAACAGTTCTAACATATACCAAATCTTCCCTTGAGTAATATATGCATATGTACAAATTGAAAAGATTGGATTGAATCCCTTTGAGTTATTGACCAGTGCAAAACAAAAAATTCTACACTAGACATTGCTCTATATACTCTACATATGTACAAAGAATCTTGAAACTAAAAATGGAAAAGCATAAAGAATATGAAATGTGTAAACTAGAGGAAGTTGACTATTGTAGCTTCTACAAATGTGTCTACCATTCTTTTTTTCCTTTCTTCCACGTCTTTGTTGTTGGCCCAAATTATCTGCATTGTGTTTCAAACTCCATCAATATTTTTTCTCCTTTTTTTGGAGTGCTTGGTATTGGATTCATCTATGTAGCATTATTAGCACTCAAAAGGGCATTTGAGATAGATATAAATTTTTCATTCACCAACTCCCTTATTTTTCCAAACTACAAAATGACATTTTCCATTTATGCTTGCAGTTGGAAGAACTTCTTATGCAAATCCTCAATTACACTCATTGTATTACCAGTTAGATCAAGTGTCAAATCATAGGCACTAGAGGATTAATTTATTTGGGACTCAATGGATTCCATCTCATTTTTGATGCTTTGCGTGGCACCAGGCCACTTCATGCAATATTGAAAAAGAACCTTAGCCTCATCGACACAAATATGTGCATCCTTCAAATTATTTGAGAACTTCTTATGTACAAGAGCACACTTCTTGGTGATTTCCAACATTTTTTTATCATTCATTTTCTTTTCTACTTCTTTCTCTACTTCACCTCTGATGCCAGAGGCATATTCCTTAAAAGAATCAATTAAAAGCTTTAAATTTTCCATATCAGAGAGTGATGTGTCTATGTTTGCACTGGGTATGACCTCTTGCAGTTCCTTCACTACTTCCTCCATCAATTCTCCACTCTTCTAATGTATCTCAATAATCTCCTTTCGGGTAGATGCATGGAATATATCTCCCAATTGTAGCTTGTGGAGTGGAGGAATCTTGTCCAAATCTATATTTCCCTATTGCATTGGTAGTTGTAGGAATTGAGTTGTATATTCTTCAAGGAATCTTTGGAGAAGCCATAGGATTCACCAAAAGTCTTTATAGTCTTTGCATTATCAAAAGGAGGAGTGTTATGTTCATAAGCCTACAAATCCTATATATGAGGTACCTGATTGTTTGTTAGATGAATGGGGAAATGCCTTAATTTTTTACCCATTAACTATTGCTGAAGTGGAGGAGACTGGTCTTAGCACCTATTGCATTCATGAAGAAAATGCTCCTATCCCCAATCTCATAAAAAATTAAGAGGATTTTGGCGGATTGTGGCAGATGTTTTTTTATGGCTCTAGGAATAGGAATGGTGCTAGTGCTGGTGAAATGTTAGTATCTCCAAGAAAGGAGAAATATTATTTCTCTTTCAAGCTTCAATTTAGTTGCACTAACAATGTGGTTGAGTATGAAGCACTCATCTAAGGTCTACAACTTGCACAAAAAGGAACATCAAATTGTTACAAGTTTTTGGTGACAATGAATTGGTTGTCCATCAAGTTAGAACTCAAAGCTCAACCAAGAATAATCTGCTCAAATCCTACAAGCATAGGGTTTTCGATTTAATTGAAGGTTTTGAGGGTTTTAACATCCAAACAACTAAAAAAATGAAATATGGACTGCAAGAATCAGAATTCTTCATTTGTTGTTAACAGTCTTTTTTCAAAATTTCATGATTGTTCTATGATTTCAACCAGTTTCAATGGTGTCAATTAGGTTAAAAGGGGAGCATTTTATCATCCCAATGGTGCTAATATCAACAATTCAAGTCGTGTTCTTTCAGTTGGTTCTTTTAAAGGCTTTGAGCATTTTTTGCGTCTTCTTGGTAGTGTTTTTCATAATGGGCATTTGGTCTCTGCAAATATGAATTTATAGCCTTCCTCTTGATCCAAGAGATCATTGAATAGGGCACCACAACATCCATTTGATATTTGTGCCTCGAAAACTAATGCTAGTGATAGTTCTTTGAGATCTAATTCTTGGGCTGAGCGGTTTGGCATTATCCAACAACTTTTCCAAACAATGTTCCAATCAAAACTAAAGCTTCCTTTAATCCAAATCTAAAGGGCTCTGGGTTTATCTTTGATTATGTCACTCCTAAGGATGATTCTCCTGCATCATTTCCAAATAATATACCTAGGAAGCATAAATATTGCTATAGTATTCTCAACTTGTAGCTAAAGAATGCAAAAAGGTGTAAGATCAAGCAAAATGTACAAAGCACGGTTGACAAAAAGTGGGTTCGTAAAGAGCCTTTGATTGGAGGTTTTGTTCAACAAATGGTGTCTAAATTCTCTGTTATGTTTCCACAAGCATTGTTGCAACCTCAAATTCAATATTTGCAATCTCTTGCTCTTGTTGGTAAGTTTTGGAACTTCACTCCTAAAATAGATCTTTTACAAAAATGGATTTTTGATGAATGGGAGGGTTCTTCTCAAGTTTTTTTTCTTGACAAGGGTGAAGGGGTTTTTGTAGTTATTTTTAATTCTAAAGAAGCTAGGAATATGGTTCACTCTGCCAAGTCATGGTTTTTTGAGGGTCATGGCCTTTACACTCTTCCATGGTCTCCAAATTTGAACCCTTCTCTTCATACTGTAAAGTTTTTTCCCTTTTGGGTCCAATTGCATGGTCTCCCTTTGGAATATAGAGAAACAAATCTTATTGAAACTCTGGGGAATCATTTAGGTATTTTTCTCAAGCAGGACTTAGATTTCTTTTCTATTCCTTTGCACCCAGTAAGGGTTTGTGTTCTTTTGGATGTTTCAAAAGCCCTCCCTTTGCATTTGTTAATAAATTCAAATAATGGGATTTGAAAATAGTTAGTTGTTATTGAGCATCCAAATGAAACCTATTTTCATTGTCAGTTGCCATTGCATCCACTTGTTGCTTGTAAAGGGATTAATGGTGCGGATTTAAAAGAAGTATCAAGTGCAACTATGGATTTGGTTCCTAAATACTCTATTTCAATAGAAAATGAACAATCTTTTCCTTTGGTTGTTAAGGGTACCTATTGTAATAATGATGCTATGGTTCAAGGTTCTGTTTTGTCTCTAAAAGTTCATCAGTCCACATATTCAAGTGGAAATTCTCATAATATAATGGGTAATTTAAAACAGAATGGTCATAAAAAATTTTATTCAAAGCAAGTGGAGTTTGGATTAAAATATCATGGTAGTTCTAATCAGTCAGTTATTAAAGGTTCTGATGGTCTCACGTCTTTCTCTGATTTTCCTTTTCTGCAAAATCATGTTGTTACTATTAATTTTTTCAAAACAATGGTTGAGTAAATATCAATTGGGTCTCAGGAATTTTCATAGATCATTGTATCTATATTCACCTGATCTCCATTATGTTACAATACAAGAAATGCAACATATAGCAAGGATAATTACTTTTGGGGGTTTTGGGGCTTCTTTTGAGAATTGTGTTATGCCCTATCAATTTTGAATGGATAGTCAAATATTAAGGCTAGGGGCTCTTTGAGAAGTTACAAGTGATAAGGTCTTTAATCACTCAAATTTTAATGATGATTTGGATAGTTTTGTTACTAAATAACTATCCCTAGTATAGACCAATTGATTGATGAAATTTAAACAAAAGTGTTGGAAGAGGATGGAATTTTTGAAATTCCACAAACTTTGTCTATTTTGCAGTCTCCTCTATCTCTTACAGTGAGTAAAAGTGAGGAAGACATTTGTGAAGTTCCACAAACTTTATCCATATTGCAGTCTCCTTTGTCACCCATTGCTAAAAAAAAAACTCCTATAAAAAGGGGTAGAAAATCATTGGCTACCAAGTTACAAGAGGAAATTGAGGCTGGTACACAGACTATTTTGAAGATTACATTAGCTGGGTTTGATAAGAAGAAAAGGACAAGGAGAGCATGTTTCTCTCCCAAGGTGTAATGCATATAGTATCTTGGAATATCAGAGGCATTAATGCCGCTGATAAGAGGGATCAAATCAAGCATCAGTTGGATACTTGTGGAGTAGATGTGGTTATCCTTCAAGAAACAAAAAATTCCCTTGAAAATTTTGATATTATGTGCAAAAAATGGTCTAACTGGCAACTTTATCATTACCCAGTGCAAGGTGCTTCAGGTGGGATTATAACTCTATGGAATGCTAAAACAATATTTATTGATAATGTGACAAATGACACTATTTGGAAGCTTATGAGAGTTAAACATTATGACCTTTCTATTTGGTTAATTAATGTTTATGGTCCTACAAGTATTGTTGCTAAGAAACATCTGTGGGACAAATTAATGCAAGTCATGGATCAGTTGGATCAAGAAAAAGTTATCATTGCAGGTGATCTTAATGCAATCGATTCTCTAGATGAAAAGCATGGTGGTATATGTCCACCAGTAGTTATGAAATATTTCCAAATTTTCATAAAAGATAATGCATTAGTTGATATAGTGCCACAAAATGGAAAGTATACATGGAAAAACAGGCAGAAATATTTTCTACAAATAGCAGAAAGATTAGATAGGTTTCTTCTATCTCTGAATTGGCTAGCTGCTAATTTTATACTATCTTTTAAGATTCTATCATTTAATGCATCAGATCATTTTGCCATTTCTTTGAACATTGCTCAAAATGCATTATAGTCAAAGCATAAATCCTCATTTAAATTTGAATCTATGTGGTTTCGTCATTTAAATTTTCTTCTTTTTCTCAATCAATGGTGGTTATCAGCACCTTTTGTTAAAGGTTCAAGAATGTTTCAGTTATGTAAGAAGTTAGAATATATGAAGTTGCAAATTAAAGAATGGAATATTTCAGTGTTCAAAAATATTTTTGTGCAGAAGGAATTGGTTTATAAACAACTATCAGAAGTAAATGAAAAAATAATTTCTCTAGGTATGGATAATGAAGCTTTTGAAAAATAGAAAAAAATGTAAAAAGAATGGTGTGAATTATTATTGAAGGAAGAATTTTATTGGTGTTAGAAATCCAGGGAGATTTGGCTTAAGGATGGTGATAGAAACACAAAAAAAATTCACATATCAACTCAAATTAAGAGGGTTAAAAATTCTTTTTTTTTCCATTCATGATAGTGAAACAGGCATGTTGCTTTCTAAGGAAGCTGATATTCAGAAAGAAGGCATTAAATTTTTTTCTCAATTGCTTTCAGTTAACCAAGCTTCATCTTCAAATTTTGAAAGTGTTAGGGCAGATCTTTTGGAATCAATTCCTGAATTGATTTGGCAAGAAGATAATGACAAGCTCTTATCTCCTTTCACCTTGGAGGAAGTAAAGGTTGTTGTATTTTCCTTATCACCTGATAAAGCACCAAGGCCAGATGGATTTACTATATTTTTTCAAAAATGTTGGGACTTCATTTCAATTGATCTTTTAAGAGCAATGGAGGAATCACGATTGTCAGGAGGAATGCTTAAGCATTTTAATGTTATGCAATTGCTATTTTGCCAAAAATAGATTCTCCAAAAATATTTTTAGACTTTAGGCCTATATTTGGAAAGATTTTTCAAATTGCAATATTTGACAAGCACATAGAGTGTTGTTAAAACAAATCTTGGATAAAATATTGGTATTCCTATCAAATGAAAATGATAAGTTAAGGTGGGAATTCTCTAAATATGGTCAGTATTCAATCAGAGATGGGTATAAAGTAGTTTCAAAAAATGTAATGCAGATAGGGTGTCAAAGGGCTTACACATTTTGTTGGAATTCCATGGTTCTTCCTAAAGTTGGTTGTTTTTTGTGGCTTGCAATTAAGAATAAGATTCTAACAAGTGATAAATTATCCAAATTGGGAATTGCAAGTCCATTTCAATGTGTTTTATGTGAGAAGCATTTTGAAGATATAATCATCTCTTTGTGGAGTGTGAGGTTGCTCAAGCATGCTGGTCTTTTTTTAAAAGAAAATTTAATTGGTGTGCACCTTTATCTAACAAATTATGGGATATTTTCTCTAGCTAGCCATGTTTGTTTAACAATTCTTTTTTTGCTTGCATATGGAAAATTATTCCAACAATGGTTGTGTGGGAAATCTGGTGGGCCAGAAATAAATGTATATTCAAGAAAGAGAAATGTGTTGTTCAAATCATATTGATTGGGTTAGAAAATTATATATCTGAGGTAGTCAATAGTTATGTGTGTTGGATAAAAAGAGTAGATGTTGCATTTATAGATTGGGATTCAACATTGTTGTGTAAGTTGTCTCAAATTGCTTTGCCATTTAATGGGAGTAAACTTCAATTACCTCGAAATGAGGTGGATCGGGCAAAGGTAGTTTGGAAACCTCCACCTCAAGGTTGGTTTAAGTTAAAATTTTATGGATCTAGTAGAGGTAATCCTGGTGAAGCTGGTGCAGGGGTGGTCATTAGAGATCATATGGGAAAATTTTTAATGGAAAAAACAATCAAGCTATCAAATGTTACGAACAATGTAGCTAAGGCTAGTGCAATTTTGTATGGATTAAAAATGGCAAGTATGTTAAAAATTGCTAAATTGCAGATTGAAGGAGATTCTTTAATAATACTGAATGCATGTAAAGAATATAAAATTCTCAACTAGCACCTTCAATATATCTTGAAGCAGGTATGGTCTCTATTAGACAATTTTAGCATGTATCAGATTCTACATATATATAGAGAAGGAAATAGACTAGAAAATTTCTTGGAAAACATGGGAGTAGAATAGGGGGAAGAATTAGTAATTCATGTAATTGATTACAAAAATAAAAATAAAAATCTATGTAATATCATTTGTAACGAAGGTGAACTATAGAAAAATCACAATGAGATTAGTAAGAGTTTGGGTGCAGAGATAACAGGGAAAGGGAAAGGATTCAAGAATCTAGCTACAGTTTCATGTGGGTTTTTATGCATGATAAAGGAATTTTAATTCTTAGTAAAATGCACTTTGACATGCTCTATTATCACTAAAACACAAGGGTATATAAACTATCTATTGTAATACTTTTAAGGAAAGATTGTGTTGGAGATATTGGGTTTTTTTTTAATTTTGCAAGCTGAGTAAGTGATATCGGGTTTGGATAGCACAGTAAATGATTTTCTTTAGATCTTATTTCAATTCCAATTGAAAAGTGGAAACATATTGTTACATATACACTGAGTCTAACTGGAATTTTGGTTCATTACAATTGAGGAAGCAATTTGTGTGATGGTGACATATGTCAAAGGTACAACTTTTTGAATGCAAAGTGTTTAGTAAGAAAATCAAATCTCTTGTGATGTGTAATAGAGTAGTTGACTAAGGCTCTTTTCTTATTTGAAATACAATTTCCATTTGGCAACAGTATTGACAGTTGTGTGATGTCAAGGAAATTTTTTTATAGAGTTATAACAAAGGTAAATTTTCCAAAATTCTATGTCAAGAGTACCAATTCTTTCCTACTTGAAAATCAACTGACAAGTGGAAAAGCCTAGACAAGTGGAAGGAATTAAGAAGAATAGTTGTGGTGTTGAATTTACATGTCATACAATCAAGGTAGCTTTTGTTAAGTTGCATAATCATTCGTATGTGTTAATGATGGAGTTAGCATACATACCTTAAAAAATGTACAATGGGAATCAACTTGTATCATAATTTTCTTTTATGTGGATGAAAGGATGTATGCCAAAGTACCAGTTCCTTTAATGGTTAATTCGTGTGTTATCTTTGGCATAATGTTAAGCTTCAGGTGAATTGGTTAAGGCGTAAAAAATATGTCGTTCAAGTACACCCAACATAGCCATCAAATGTGATCAAACTTCATGTTGTAAGATTCGACCTTCGTTTTTGCTAATATTTTGTGTCTTGTGTAGGTTACAGGTGTCAAAAATCATGAAAACTCACATTATTTTCAAATGTGCGAGCTAGAGGTGTGATTTAATCATTCAAAGTATAGTTTGTTGTGAAGTGACTTGGATCTATAAAAAAGGCATTACTAAGTTTAGAGAATGTATATGCAGAGGCTGGGCATTGCAAAAGATAGCTTTATTTCAAATAATGGTTATAAAAAATAGAGTGTCTTCTAATAATTTTATTTCTATCCAAAGAGGAGTGTTTGGTTATGATTTCATTCATGCCAAAGTACATGTTGGACAAGTTTTCATAGTTGTCATTCTAAAAGTTATTTTTAGCCTTGATATGAAAAATAAATTTGTGGAAAGGTTGCGCACTGTTACAAGAGGAAATTTGATTTGAGTGGAGTGCTAGGAGAATAGCTTTTATGAGTTCACATAATTCATCTAATAGCGGTGAGTTGAGAGTTCAAAATTTGCTTTGTGCAAAGTGTAGAAGGAGGCTAATGGAGTTTTACCCTCGCAATTATAGAGTCTTCATGCCGGTCAATGAATGGGAGATGTTGATTGCAAAGGAAATAGGAGATGTGGAGCTTCATTTAATTTTCAAAGATCATTGTGCAACATTTACTAAGAATATTAAAAGGATAATTGGTGAAGAAATCCTGGAGCCAGGAGTGAAATGGGTAATATATCCATCAAAAATTATGTCTATGTTTGTTTCAAACCTGTTGGATTTGCTTTAGGATGTAAGGTTTGTGGAAATGATTCCTAATAAAGTTGTGAATGAGGACTTTCTACCAAGTGTTGTTTTCTCCAAAGAATGTCAAAAGTATGATCTATGGAAGGGACAGGGATATGTTGGAGGTATGTTTCTGAGACACTTCTTATTGAACCAAACAACATTCAAGAAGTTTTTTGTAGCAATCAACAAATCACTCTCTCTGCGGAATTCCAACATGATGCTAAATTTTATGCGAAGGTATGCTATAAAATTTGATGATGACTTAACAAAAAGAACTAAAGTAATTGTGTAGGCTATCATGGTACTCTTGGGACATGTGCATGATCCTCCAATGCAGCCTCAAGTGTTGGTGTTGCAGGATGAGAATAGTGTTCATATCCAGAATGACCAACTCAATATTCCAATGGCAGTAGAAGAACAAGGGCACAATGTTGTTATGTATGAAGGATGAGTGTTAAACCTGAATGATACTCCACAAATTCTTCCAAAAGATGGAATTATGGTTGAAGAGTAGGGATAAAATAAAAACCCTGTGATGATGGAAGAATAGGGTGCAAGATGATATGAGTTTTTTGTCAAAAAAAGAACGAGATAGAATTTTGCTTCAAAAAGGAAAAAAACAGAGGAAGTGAATTTTGTAGAAGAAGAAATTTTATACTATGGGATTTTGATGCATCAAGATAAACAAGGTCTATTCAAGAAGATATATGATAGAAAGCTATAAGTTGTATAGAAAAAAATGCATTTGAATATGTCTGGTATTTTCTAGTATGTAATAGGGATGGGGAAAAGCTATGGGGTAGAATATGTTTTGAGCTAGATGGGGTTATATTATGACATAATATAATGTAATTTTCTTTTATATATCAATATAAATATATAGGCACTAGCCTTTTGATAAAAAAAAAACATCCAAACAACTCCAAGAAATTAGAATAAATATTTTGATAGACTTGCAACAGTAAATGCTCAATTTGACATACTAACACATATTGCAAGCAAAAAGGAGCAACATATCTGACTTGTGGTGAGACCTGTTGTTCTAGATAATTGAGATCACTAGCAAGTCTTTGATAGTGACCAATAGATAGTGAATTTTCTACAAGATGAGGCAAAATTTTCTAAAAGAAATAAGTCCAAGCTGCAAAATTAGTATGGTGATTAGATTGTGGAGCTGAGTAGCAACAAGCTACCAAATGGTCTTATCACACTTGAAGGTATTTTCAACACTAATGATCAGTTAAAGTAGAAAAAGATGAACTTAGTTGTAAAGAAGGGTGACTTCAAGCCAATAGAAATTCTAGAGGGTGTCTCTAAACTTGGGAAAGGTATGCTCTACTGTTGAACATGATGTTTTCATGGATCTTTGCAATAGATACTATAATGTAGTTGTGTGGAATTATGAATTCCTAAAGAATTTTGACCCAATTATTTCCCAACATATCATTGAATTAGACCTTGATGCCAAACCTATAAGGAAAAAACAAAGGCCTATAAATCCTAAGATTGATCCTTTGATGAGAAAGGAGTTGGCCAAATTGATAGAAGGTAGAATCATTTTTGCCATCAAGCATTCTTCATGAGTTGCAAATATTGTTCTTGTCAAAAAAAAAAATGGGGAAATAAGACTTTGTGTAGATTTGAGGGACCTAAATAGAGCCTCCCTAAAGGACGATTATCCCCTCCCCTCCATGGAGCATATTTTATAAAGATTCAGTGGATTAGAAAGGTTTTCTTTCTTGGATGGTTACTCAGGCTACAACCAAATTATGGTCCAAGAATCTAATCTACATAAGACAACATTTACTACAAAGTGGGGCACCTATGCTTATTGTAAAATTCCTTTTCATCTAACCAATGTAGGTGCAACTTTTTAGAGATCCATGGATATGGTGTTTCAAGGTATGTTTAGACAGTTTGTTTTGGTCTACTTGGATGATATCACAATGTTTTCAAAGCATGCAAAAGACCATTTTAGTCACCTTGAGCAAGTATTTCAAAAATGTAGGGAATATGGTATTTCCCTAAATCTAAATAAATGTGTCTTTTCCACTGATCAAGGCAAGCTTCTTGGGCACATTGTTTCAAAGGATGGCTTGGTCATTGATCTTGTAAGAGTAAAATCTATCTTGGCCATCCCACTTCCCAGTCACAAGAAGGGATTATATAGTTTCTTAGGAACAATTAAATTTGTGAGGAGGTTCATTCCAAATCTTGTTGCTTTGGTAGATCCTCTTACCTCTATGCTTAAGAAAAATATGGTCTTCATGTGGACCAAAGAAGGTAAAGATAGTTTCGAGGTTATCAAACAAGAAATTGCTCAAGATCCTACCCTTGTCAATCCTAACTATGACAAGGATTTCATTCTTTATACCTTTGGAGGTGAAGCAAGTATATTAGTTGTTCTAGCCTAGTTAAATAAAGAAAATCTAGAGAATCCCATTGCTTTCCTTAGTGAAGGGATCAAAGATTATGAGGTCAAGTATAGCTATGTTGAAAAACAAGCTCTTATTGCTATTAGAGTATTGAAAAATTAAGACATATGTTGTCTAATAATAGGATAGAACTAATGGTGCCCAATGTCAACATTAAGGAGTTCCTTCTAAGTAGAGATATCAAAGAGAAAAGGGTTGGTTGGATCACTAAGGTGATGGAGTATAACGTTGATATCAAGATCACTAAGCTAGTGAGAGGTAAAGGGTTGTGTGAGAAACTTGTCTCAACATTTGAGAATCCTACAGAGGTTTCCCTTGTGCTACAAGAACAACAAGCACCAAATGCAAACATACAAGGTAGCTAGATGCATGATATGACCACCTTTTTATAGGAAGGTAGATATCCTTTGGGTCTAAATAGGACCAAAAGAAGACATTTCAGATTACAGTCCATTCTCTATGTCATAGTGGATGGCATACTCTTCAGAAAGGATTTCAATGGAGTCCTATTAAGATGCATAGAGGCAGATCAAGTTAGTAGATTGCTAAATGAATTCCATGATGGCTCTTCCAGTGGTCATTTTTTGTAAGGACTACTACTGCAAATATTATGAGGGTTGGTTATTATTGGAAAACTTTGTTAAATGACACTCACAAATGGGTAAAAAATTGTAAAAAGTGTGCTGCCCTCCCTCTTCACCCCATTCAAGTTGATCATCCATTTATACAATGGGGCTTGGATTTTATTGGTATGATAAATCCACCATCAAGTTTTGGTCATAAGTGGATTTTAATAGCCACAAATTGCTTTACAAGGTGGATAGAGGTAATTGCTTTGAAGGATACCACTGATGCTTCAATTTTAGAATTCCTTGATAGAATTGTTACTATTGGTGTAATTAATTAATTAATTATTACACTAGCATAAGTTTACTTAGGTCTTGCATTTAATCATTAAGTCCTAGGTTGCATTATTAGATAAATCATTTAATAAATGGGATAATATTCCCTTCCTTATTTGTAGGAGATAAGATTCCATCTAGAAGATGAGTTGTCCTTCTAGACTTATCCCCTCATTTAATGATCATCACCATTAGGGTTCACATGTTGTCACATGTTGTTTGATCTTGACACATGGCAACATCTCATGCATATTAGGGTTTTCCTCATGCCTATGTATTCAAGGCATCCTGTACATTTGTAACATCTCCAATATATCAATCATATCAAGATATCAATAAGATATCATATCATATCAATAGAATCTTTAATCAAGCATTCCATTGTTGCAACACTTCTTTTGTGGTTGATTATCTTTCATGGCTAAAGTCCTGCATTGAAGATTCTGGAGCTTCAGGGGCTGTGCAATTCATCATCTCAACATGGTATCAGAGCTAGTCCATTGAAACATCAACCCTAGATCCAGGAAGTTTGGAATGCGAGATTCTTTGCAGGCTTAGGGTTTTATTTTATAGGCTAGTTGGTTCTACCCGGGAGCCAAGCTGATTTCTGGTGTAGATCAGGCTCTCTCTGACCTCTCCATTGCGTCCAGAAGGCCTCAAAACCCATAGATCGCCTATCCATTCATCAAAATCAGAGACATATCATCTGGGAGCCTTCGAGGTACATCTTAGGGTTTGCAATTTTTGTACAATCCGTACACATTTGCAGAAAAAAATCATCCCTGTAAGTCCTCCATCAAGGAAATTTTTTTTTAGAAAAATCAAAAAAATTTCTGGCAATTTTTAGGCATTTTTTTGTATAGTTCTGGCAAAAATTAAAATTGCAGTGGTTCGACCTGCAATTAAAATTACACAGTCGGCATGAAAAATTAAAATCACAGGCTATAGTGTTTCAGGTTTTTCCGTCGGTCGACATGCAATTCATATCGGCATTTTTAATTAAAATTTGAATTGCAAATAGTTTGCAATATTCAAATTTTTCATTCGACATTTACCGACCACCTATCAACTCCATCCCCTGCGTCACACTCTGCGTCATCCACTGTCACCAACTTGGCATTCATCACCCCGGCAACCGGCGCCTGTCCGTGGAAGTCACCGGCGACCGCCGTTCATCACCCCGGCAACGTTCTCCGCTTTTCGGCATTTGCTACGGACACCGACCGCCGACTACCGATCACCATCTCCGCTCTCTGGCCGATGCACCTGCCGCAGACTCTGACCGCTTAGCCCTGCCCCGGTCCTATCTGTGACTGAGGGATCTTCATTGCCGAGCGGTGGCTTCTCCTCCTAGCCGCGCCACCACCAGCTCTGCCCATCTGGCCGCTCCGACGCCACCTCATCCGGTGGTGATTTTTTTTAAACTGCTCGAAAGCCCCCCGGTCATATCAGCAACCGGGGACCAATTTTTTTAGCCCCTGGTGCTTCATTCTTGCGCCTAGTTAGCCAGTGCATCACTATTCAGGTAGAATCTTCCAGAGACCATATCTTCTGCATACGGTATCAAAAATTTGCAAACGATATATCGTTGGAAAGGTATTTCTGTCAACTTTCTAGTGGTGTGCCCTATTTTTCAAGATTCTGCTGTTATCAACTATTCAAGTCAACTAAAGTCAACCCTCCTTTTTGGACTCAAATGCACACATCTTCACATTAGATTGTCGGATTTTGGTGATTCCAGTGGCATTCAGAAGATTTTTCAGTGCATTTTTTTTCATCAGTCCAGTCTTCTTCTTTGGTTTTAGCTCCAGGTATCATTTTTTTGGTTTTTTGATTCCTGAGACATCCTGAAGACTGAAGTAGAATTTGTTGCTCTTAGAGGCATATTTTTAGTTGCATATCTTCTTGGAAGTCTTCTATTTGCTGTTGAAGGTCATTTGTCTTTGATTTTTGTGGAGAAATTTCATTATGGGGCTTGCATATTATTCTCCTTTGGTCATGTTGCACAAGGGTAATTATCTGCATTGGCGAGATGGGATCTGCCACCATCTTCATTCACTTGATTTGTTGCCATATCTATTTGGTATAGTTCCTCGTCCAAGTGCAGATATTCATGAGCTTGCTTGGAGTTGCAACAGGTACACTATTTTGGAGATCATTGAGATGCAAGTTGATTCTGATGTTTTGAATTCTATTGATCATTCTGATTGTCCTCACATTCTTTGGACTAAGCTTTGGGAGATCTATAGAGATTCAGACACTCCACCATTCCTCAATGGTCATGATTCAGAATATCATTTTTTAGATCTAGTACCCTATGATGATATTGTTATGCAGGAAGTTGATTACCTTGATCTTTCTGAAGAGGTTGACAAGGTCCCTTTCCGTGCTTCTTCTTCATCAGAGACAGTTGGTATCCCTTCACATTCAGTGATTCCTTGTCCAGAATCATTGATTGAGGCTTCCACTATCATCATTGATCCGGACACATTCAATTTTTCAGACTTGACATCACATGATGGCTTTGTTTCAGGTATCACTGCCTTGGCCACTTCTACAAGTTTGGAGGACATTCTTGAGGGGATATCACTCCTCTATTTAGATCACATATTGGAGAATTTTCTTGAGTATCCTCATTCTTTTGTCTCAACCTTGATTGGGAATTCAGAGACCATCTTGGAGGTGCTTGGTTTTTCTTCAGCTATTTCATATCCGAGACTTCTTCCCTATCATTCCATTCAGGACTTGAGGTTTCTTCAGCATCCACCATTGGATTTACTTCTTCCTAGTAGGAGATTTGTGGTTTGGACACCTTCATTGCTTCAGACTTTCTTCAGTGGTTTTGAGGAAACTTCATTCAGGGGGGGCTATCAAGTCTCCATCACATTCATCATATCTCAGTCTTTGGATATTGTTCAGCATCAGTTTCTGCATCGTCCTGGTTTGTCACCCTCTTCATTGTTTGGGACTATGACATTTTCTTCATCAGGCAAGGCAACACTTGAGCAGAGTTCAGAGACATCATCGACATCCATCTTCATCCTTCCTTCCTTCAATTCCTATTTGGAATGGGAAGCATCTCTCCACTTGCAGTTGGTTTTGTTTCTTCTGAAAGGGAGACAAGTTGTTTGTCAACATTGGATCCTTTTTTGTCTTCAGACACTTTCCTTCTTTGCAGGTGATCTCATCTTTTGGGGGGCTATATAGTCTCTCTCTTTACCTCCTATGAGGGGGCTTTTGATTGTATTGTATCCATGTGACAGATGGTGTTCTTGGGGGGTATTTGGGAGTCCTCCATCCTTTCCTTCCCATCCTATCTCACATATTTTTGCATTTTCATCTCTCTTTTGGAGAGGGGTTTTGTTCCCATTGGGTTTTCCCCTTTTCTCCATTTGTGGGAGATTTTCTGCATCTTCATGTACATGGGTACCTAACATGGCCTCGTAGCCGGGACCCATCATCGATCATCATCATGCATAATCATTTCATTTTCCTCCCTAAGTTGCACTTATGGGGGGGTGTTGGTGTAATTAATTAATTAATTATTACACTAGCATAAGTTTACTTAGGTCTTGCATTTAATCATTAAGTCCTAGGTTGCATTATTAGATAAATCATTTAATAAATGGGATAATATTCCCTTCCTTATTTGTAGGAGATAAGATTCCATCTAGAAGATGAGTTGTCCTTCTAGACTTATCCCCTCATTTAATGATCATCACCATTAGGGTTCACATGTTGTCACATGTTGTTTGATCTTGACACATGGCAACATCTCATGCATATTAGGGTTTGCCTCATGCCTATATATTCAAGGCATCCTGTACATTTGTAACATCTCCAATATATCAATCATATCAAGATATCAATCAAATATCATATCATATCAATAGAATCTTTAATCAAGCATTCCATTGTTGCAACACTTCTTTTGTGGTTGATTATCTTTCATGGCTAAAGTCCTGCATTGAAGATCCGGAGCTTCAGGGGCTGTGCAATTCATCATCTCAACAGTTACAAGGTTTGGCACTCCTTCCACCATCATTTTTGATAATGCCAAAGCTTTTACTAGTGCTCAAATTCTTGATTGGGAAATGAAACATGGAATTTACTTGACCTCATCTAGTTATTACCCTCAATGTAATGGCCTGGATGAGTCTTGAAATAAAAATATCATCAAAATTATCAAAAGGACCATTGAATACAACCAAAGGGTCTGGCATAGCAAGTTGAAGATATCCCTTTGGGCTGATAGAATTACTCCTAAAAGAGCAATTGGTAATTTTCCTTTCATGCTAGTTTATGGAAGGGAAGCAAGGTTACTGTTATCATTGGAGTTTCCTTCCCTTGAGTTGGCACATCAGCTAGAGTTAAAGGAAAGTGATGCTATGATAGTAAGGATGGTTGAACTCTTGGAACAAGAGGAGACAAGGAACAAATCTATGCAAGTCATAGAAGCACATCAAGCACAGGTCAAAATGAATTTTGACAAAAGAATAGTTCATAGAGTGTTCCAAGAGGGAGATCTAGTGTGGAAATGGGATGCAAATAGAGCCAAAGTTGGAAGAAATTCCAAGTTTGATGCCATTTGGAGTGGTCCATATGTCATCACTAGCTGCAAGGAGGCCAATGCATTCTATCTTTCTAGGTTGGATGGTGAGGTTCTTCCAATCTCAGTCAATGGGATTCATCTCAAACCTTATTTCTAATAAGTTTTTAGTTTTCATGTATATATTGTAAATGTTTTTCTTTCCTTGAAATTCTTTGAACACCCTACATTCTCCTTAAGGGAATGTATGCTCTAGTTTCCATGCTTTCCTCCAAGTGCAACTTTAAATGTTTTGTTTTGCTCTGTGGAGGCCAAATATTAAGTTTTATCCTCATGACCCCATTCCCAATGGATTGATAAGGCCTCTGGACTTCAAGATTAGCAAGCAATCATCCCACAAAAATAATGTTGTCATTCCATGCCCCTGTTTGATGATCCATCATTGATACTTGATCTCAGTGATCTTCCATTGGTCATTTTGTATGTGTTTCCCTTGAACTGTTCCAAATTTGGTTGTCCTAGATTTTTGGGTTTTTGGACTGTCTCTTGCCCCCTCCATCATTCCCCTTCCTTTCCCCTTTTTTTATAAGTGTTTCGGGTATCGGCCTTCGGCATTACCCATTACCATTTACTGATATCTCTCTTCCTTCATTTTTCTCTCTTCTTCTATCAACTTTTGGGGGTCAGCTTTTAGCCTTCCCCTTTACTTTCTTATTTCCCTTCATCAATCATCAAACAACATCCCAATGCTTGATCCCCGAAGGTCTGATGTTATCACTTGGTCTCATCTTCTTCAAGCCTTCCTTTCTCTTTTTTTCATTTAGCCTTTGATCCTCCCTCTTCCCTCTTCCATTTCCTCTTCCCTTGTGCTCTTCTTTTGCAACCTTCCACTATACCACAACCTCGTTCATTCTTCCTCACGGGATACTGATATTCTTACCACTACACCACAAGATTTAAACGTTCAACCCATAGTACTATGAACTTACTCTTGGAAAATATCTTTTGGTTTACCCCTCTACCACTCTTCATGATCCCTTTCCTCATAGGGTGGTAGGTTGTTCCTCGCTATACTACACTATTCCTCTTTCATTACCACGATATTGTTGTTTATGGTGTAATGGAGCTCTTTCATCAAATCAACAGTTAAGATGTGTTCTGACAAATGAATCTTGATAATTCCCCGCTAGCCCATGGGGGACCCATTGTTAGATTTGGGCTTGTGGAGGGATAGCAATAAAGGAGCCACATGGAACCATCACCACTACCCACTAAAATATTGAAGACATAAGAATATTTAGTGAAATATTTCTTAACAAATATTGAAGGGTTAAACAACATGCTACTAAAAGGATATATGAGCACGTGCAAAATTATTCATTGAGATGTTCTAATATCAACCATATATTGATAAAGGAGGATACATGTTATGGTCATTGGCCTATTGATTAAAAGGGATGCATGTTTGTGGTCATCAGGTTGACCTGGGTTGTTGTCTGCTAGCCCATGACTATAGATCTGAAACTTACAAATATTAGAGGGTTGGTAGCTAGGTGACATGTGTCATGGTGGGGCCTAATTATTTGATTGCTAGTGTGTGAGATGAAGATCAATGAATGTATTTTAAACTTGCTCAATGTTCGATATGAGCCCCTCATCTCTAATCTGATGGTCCACATTCAAACTTCAACAACAAATCGATCTTGTTCATAGAATATTTGCAAAATTTATTGCTTAGTGATATTATCAGCTACCATATCAAATTTGATTGACTTGGATCAAATTTTTATGCCTTTTGAACACTTATTTTCATTTATAGATGGCACCATTACTCCTTGACATGTTGTAGATTCCTTACTTTATTGTAAAGGTATGTTGGTCTAGATTTTGTTGCAGAATTCATAGGCGCCCATCCCTGCATTCATGAGAGCCATCATTCTAGGGCTTGCTCAAAATTTCAAAGCCTTTATGGCTTGGCGATTGCTCTGTTATGGGCGAAATCCAAATCTTTTCAGACCTAATCAATGTTCATCTTTATGTAACCCTAGTTACGTTAGGGTTAGGGATTTGAATTCAATTCTAAGTTATGCCTAATCTATAAAGGAAAGAAATGTACTTTTTTCAAGGGTTCTTCCTCTGGCTTCTCTAGGGATTTTTTATTGCAGAAACTACATTCCTTGCATTCTTCCATTGTAAAGATTGATTCTAAGCTTTTATGTTACTAAAGTTCATCTATTATCATTGTTGTCTCTTGCATGTTCAAGTAAAATATATTGACTTCTCAGTTGTCTTTGGTTGTCCTTGATGACAAAATTTGTTGGGATTTATTGGCATGCTCTTTGGTATTCATGTTTATGGTGATTCAAGATTTTTATGATATATTGGTTTTTGATGTTTACTGTTGGATCATATGGTGATACTCTTTCAGTTTCATGGCATGCTCTTTTAATTTCAGTTCTTTACTTGATGGTACTGACATTTGACATGGTGTTCTTTATGTCAGGACAAGCATAAGCTTCATATATGCACCTTGCTTTCATGACAGTCACAAGTATTGACATTCACAGGTATATTCAACATGTTTACAAGTTACTATGACATACTCATAATAACAGTTTCATTTTCAATAATTTATCATTTGATTCATAATGTATCATGGTTGTGAGTATCAACTTCATAAGCTGATACATTTCGATGCTTGGTAATATTGACATTATTAAGTGTCTAGTTTGCAATATAACTTGCAAAGAAAATTTGGTTGGGCTTATAAGGCTTTTGGGTTATCCTAATAAGGATTCAGTTTGTTTTGAACATACAAGGCTTCAAGCTTTTTATATGCATAATGTTTTGGTTGCATGGTCAACATTTGCAATGTGCTAAAGCACATGTGGTAATTGGGTTTCTTTGTGGGACAACTTAAGTCATTATGACTTTTTCTTAAGGTTTATGATAATGAATTTGGTATCGGGCTTATATGTTTTCATGTTTTGAGGCATACAATGGAAAAGAATTGACTGTTTGTAACAACATTTCATATAGTTTGGGTCGGGCATACTATATTGCAATGGTTATAATGTTAATGTTTCAAGTGAAATCCATTACATGGCTATTGGCTATCATTCTATTGGTGATCACATCCTTGCTTGTTGACCACAACATATTATATTCCATATCACTCATATGTGTTCACCATATTACACCAAGTATGCCTCATTTATCGGGCTTACCATGTTATTATTTGTATCAACCACATCATTGTTCATTACAAGGTAGTTGACTTTTCAATGTCACAGTAGTAACATTTGGTTGTGACGACAACTATCATTTGATTTTGGTAATAATACTATCAGAGAACATTATGTTTTGGTTAATGATGGTTCAAACTCCAAACTTTATCAAAAGTTGAAAAGGTAGTCGAAAGGAGTTAGGGAAAAATCATTTTGTTGGATTTTTTTTGTTTTGAAGAAGTATCAGCGCCACCATGAGGTTTGTGAAGCTACAGTATGCAGTTGGTCTTCAAGTTGAAAGTTGGAAGAGCTTTAGTGAGACCATTATGAAGGTTTTACACAGTCAGTTGGTATTGTTTTGGCCACCATGATAGGTATTTGGTTTTCAATATGGAAAATCTTGCATCAATTTTAAGCAACTGATTTTGTGGTTAAGAAACTTGTTGAAGATTAGTAAATTTGTTGAAGATTAGTTTTAGTTTCCATTAACCCAAGTTTATACTCAAGGGTTTCATTATTATAGTCGCATTCTTCAAAATTTCATTGGTTATTACTCAAACCCATTATGGGTGTCATGATTTAAATACATTATTTACCAATTTATCAAAACCTTGGTTGTTGTCGATACGGGTTTTTGAGAAACATAATTGTTTTATGTTCATTGTATAAATATATGGCTCAAAGCCATGACTCAAAAAAAAAGGAGAGAAGAGAAGAGAAGAAGAGATATAAAACCAAACAGAGTAATGTTGAAAAAATGGATGATGGTTTATTATTGTGATATCATTTTTTATTTAAAAGAGAAAAGAGGGTTTATTACTGTGATATCATTTTGTATTTAAAAGAGAAAAGAGGGTTTATATTGTATATGTCTCTAGTTGTATTACAAAGATTACATTGAGTTTCTTAGTGAGAGTATTTGTATTTTCATATGCAAATACATTTTGTAGTGGGCATTATTGAAAATATTATTCTTGTATCCTATTGTGATTTTGTGACTGCAAATAATCAGTGCAGTTATAAGGTCTCGACAGGTTGCATTATCATGAGATTTTGTTTCAAAAAGAAGTTGGTGCTTCTAACTTGAAGTGGGTGCTTTAGTTTGTTATTGGAGTTGATGCTCCACATTGTTATTGGAGTTGGTGCTCCATATTGTTACTGAGTTGGTGCTCTGAAAAACATTGTGATAAGTTTGGAATTAAGCTTGTAAGGCATTTTGGAGTGGTTTTTCTACCCCAAGAGGGTTTTCCACTTGGAAAATTTTTGTGTCTCTCTTTTGTGTGATTTGTGCCTATCTTTCATAATCTTTCTTTTAGTCATTTATGTTGAGTTGGTTCATGCAATGCTCTGATACTTTAACATTGTTCAAATTTTCCTAAAGGTTCAAGGCTCAGTTGTTAATGTGCAAAGTTTGAATGTTAAATTCTATCACCAAAAAGTTTGGTATACTTGCAAAAGAAAGCATCAAAAAGTTGTTCATTCAATATTATATGAACAATATACACCACGCTTTAACATGAGTTATTAGGCATTCATGTTGTATTTGATTGAGTCAATATTCCAATCATTCAAAGTTCAGTTTTTACATTGCATAAATAAAGTCACATTTTGTACAAGATCAAAAAGAGTTTAAATCTCATTTCACTTCTTAAAAAGTTTTAAAATATATTACTCTGATTCACCCCCCCATCTTAGAGTAATTCCAATTCCAACAAGTGGTATTGGAGCATAGGGTCCTGCATTGGGTTTCATACCTAGGATTGATTCTAGTCTTGGAAGTTTGTCAATTATGTCACAAGTTCAAGAAGGTATTTCTATTTGATTGTATAGCCTATATGTTTTGTGAAAACATATTTGATTTTGATTGATATTGGTGTAAAGAGCTTGACTTTTACATAATCCAAACCAATTTAAGTTCAACCAAGTTCTTGATAAGAGGACTACTATGGGTAAGTGCAAAAGAAACAGAAGTCAGAAGAAAACCACTAGTGTCAAGTCCAGTGAAGTATTGTCTCAAGCAAAGTCTTTGCCAGTTGACTTTATAAGTGTTAATAAGGAAAATATTGTAGAAGAAAATATATCTAATATAGAACTTGATGAATTTATGATGGACATGAATGATTCAGATATTGAAGGAGAAATTGATCTTGAGGTAGAAATTATTTCTGCACTTGATGAGATTAAGAGGCTTAGAAAAATAAATCAGAAATTAGAGAAACAACTCCAAGAAGAAAGGGAGGTTAAGGATAAAATTCTTACAGATCTTAAAAATGCAGAAAAACTGGTTATAGATTATAAGCATCAACTTGAAGATGGAAACAAGATGGAGGAAAATAACTTGCTAATAAAAAGACAAGAAGAATCAGATAAATTAATCACTAGTCTGAAGTTAGAAATCCAAGAGTATAAAAGGATAGTAGATGTAGAAAATTTTTATTTGGAGGTAAAAACAATTGAATGTCTAAAAATTGAAGGAGAAGTAGTTGCATTAAGAAAAGATCTTGAAAGTGTCAAGGTTCAATTAGATAAAAATCAGAAATTTGATCATAGTGCTAATCTATTATATGAGATGATTGGTAGACAAAAGCATTCTAAAGATCTTGCAGGAGTAGGATATGAAAAAGGAAAAAGTTCAAGAGTTCAAGATGAGTCTCAAAATGAAATAGTCTTTGCAACAAAAGGTGGAAAGAGTTTCAAGGTTAGGAAGACTCCTAAGAAGAAAATAGACTTGAACAATCATACTCCAAAAATAAAAAACAAAGTTGTTAACAGATTCACAAGTTTCTCATCTACTAGAAAATGTTAATCAACAAGGTATAATTATTCACAATTCCATGGTTACTACTACTCATGTCATGTTTATGGACATAGGGCTAGAGATTGTGGAAGATATGTCAAAAATAATTATAGTTCGTCAAATCAAAATAGTTGCACTATATGTTATATTTGTCACAAATCTGGTCATGTAGCAACTAACTATTGGTGGAATGATAAGAATGGTAATGAAAATTATTACATAATTCCTAGAAGAAGTTATTTTTTTTTGGCTCAAATCATAATATCATATGTTTTAGATGTAATTGTCTTGGACATAGAGCTCAATCTTGTAGAAATAATTTGATGAGATCATCTAGACATAATAAAAGAACAAATACCTTAACCAAGCAACAACCGACAGATACCTTGAGCAAGAAAAAGAAAGGGACTATAAAGGTTTGGAGAAGAAAACAAGAAAAGGATAAGGAAGGACTTAGTCTTGTGCATGATGCACAAGGATAATCTCTTAGCTTTTAATGACTATTTGGTTTTAGGGGGAGTAATCCAAAATTTTATTTACTATCCCCAAGAAGTCTTAGAATGTAGTGGAATGAGTTTTTGAAGCTTTGGTATAGTTTGTCTGCTTCATGGACCAGGTGAAGAACAGTGGTATATCTGTGGTCAAAAAAAAATTATAATAAAGAAGTAGGATTGTGTTGGAGCTGAGATATTGTTTTCTCTTCTACATATAGTTTATAGAAGCTTTACTAGATTGGTTTGCAAATACTACTTTCTTTGTGATTGGTGCTACATTCACTTGATGACTTTTTAGTACATTACAAACAATATACATGATAGTATTCTTCAAGATTCTCATGCAAATTTTCATGTCATAAATGGATCTCAGAATATAAAGAATGTAAATGATAGTCATATATGAGAAAGCAGTAAAGATCCTTGGTTCAAATATTTTTCTCTTGTTTGATTCTTGGTATCTTCCTTAAAGCATGTTAAAAAAATTTGAAACAATGTATTGATACTTCTTTCCTTTGGTCATGATTCCTCAGTCACATAAGATAATGATTCATTTAGCTATTTCCAGTGGTGTGCTGGTTGTTATGACACTGTATAAATTATGGTATTCAGTGGGTGATCTATGAACTTGAGATGTCAAGATTTTTCATGGTTTCAATGTTTGATGTTATGAAACTACATAAGCATGGAAACGGAGATGTTCATGTGTGAGGCAGACAAGTGTTGAAGAGGAGATACCTTGCATTGGATCTAGTCTACACTGTATTCAGGTTTTTGATAATAAGATATACTTATTCTGTTTAATAGTGTAATTTCATGAAGTCAATGATGCTATGCCTAATCATTTTAAGTGATTTCCTAAGTCTATCTTTCAAAGATTTTTGATTTGGTAAGCAATATTTAATGAAATTCTATGAAGTCAACGAAGTGTCATGTTGAAGTTTTCTTGCATAAAAATGGACAGTGAACTATTTGAGTAATGATAAAGGTAGTTAGCTGAAAGACATTAACAGTGAATGTTGCTTGACAGCTACTGGTTGTTTGGAGTTTTATTATGACTTGAAACTTGTATGTAGATGTTGTGTGGACTGTATGATACAGATTTGGCTACTTTGTGTCATTGTGGTGCTCAAGATGAAAGGAGTTTTTCTAAAGAACAATGTTTTTTTCAATGAAAAATGAGTTGGCCTAATAATCATACTATTGGTTCAGTAAGTAAGTTTGAATATGCAGTGGTATCTATTTGTTTGATGTATATAAATCTTATTTGGCAGTAGTATACTTCAGTGTTTCATTTTCCAATAAATTTGATCATCATACTATGTTTTTTTTTATGATATTTACAAGTTGATCAGTATTTTTGAAACATTGAGGACAACATTGACAAAGTGTTATCTTGTGTATCAAGATTATATGGTCAATGGAAAAAAAAATCATCTTGACAGATTGACAGTGCTCTTACAAGGATAGTTCGTCTTAGTTTGAGTTTTGGATATGGATCTTTGAAAGGTTGCTTGGATAGTGGAAGTACAGTGGTAGAGTTTGTTTGGTCTATCAATGAATCTCTCACACTTATTCTTACCCCTACTGATGTTGTTGGTATTATTGGGTAGGTTATGTGCATGGCTTAGTGACATTTCAGTGTTGTGTTTTAGGGGGAGTTGGATTCTATGGTTTCTCTTTTATAGCTCTATTATATTATTGATGCTCTATTGCTCTATTCACAATTTGTTATTGTGTTGAATGGTTGGTTTCCTTCTTAGTTGTTTTCATGGCACTTCACTATATTCTCCTTGATTCTCTATCATTGATGAAAAAAGGGGGAGAGTAATTGGTGTTTTTCCTTCAAGGACAAAGGGGAAGTTTGTTGACTTCTCAGTTGTCTTTGGTTGTCCTTGATGACAAAATATGTTGGGCTCTGTTGGCATGCTCTTTGGTATTCATGTTCATGGTGATTCGGGATTTTTATGATATATTGGTTTTTGATGTTTACTATTGGATCCTATGGTGATACTCTTGGTTCATGACATGGATGGATCATATGCTGATACTCTTTCAGTTTCATGGCATTCTCTTTCAGTTTTAGTTCATTACTTGATGGTACTAACATTTGACATGGTGTTCTTTATATCAAGACAAGCATAACCTTCAGATATGTGTCTTGCTTTCATGAGACTCACAGGTATATTCAGCATGTTTACAAGCTACTGTGACATACTCATATTGGAAAATTCATTTTCAGTAAGTTATCATTTGATCCATAATGTATCATGGTTGTGAGTATCAGCTGCATAAAGTGATACATTTCGATGCTTGGTGATATTGACATTATTAAGTGTTTGGTTTGCAATATAACTTGCAAAGAAAATTTGGTTGGGCTTATAAGGTTTTTGGGTTATCCTAATAAGGATTCAATTTGTTTTGAACATACACGGCTTCACGCTTTTTATATGCATAATGTTTTGGTTGCACGGTCAGCATTTGCAATGTGCTAAAGCACATGTGGTAATTGGGTTTCTTTGTGGGACAACTTAAGTCATTATGACTTTGTCTTAAGGTTTATGATAATGACTTTGGTATTGAGCTTATATGTTTTCATTTTTTGAGGCATACAATGGAAAGGCATTGATTGTTTGTAACATCATTTGATATAGTTTAAGCTGGGCATACTATATTGCAATGGATATAATGTTAATTTTTCAAGTGAAAGCCATTACATGGTTATTGGCTATCATTCTATCAGTGATCACATCCTTGCTTGTTGACCACAACATATTATATTTCATATCACTCATATGTGTTTGCCATATTACACCAAGTATGCTTCATTTATCAGGCTTACCATGTTATTATTTGTATCGACCACATCATTGTTCATTACAAGGTAGTTGACTTTTCAATGTCATGATAGAAGCATTTGGTTGTGATGACAACTATCATTTGATTTTGGTAATAATACTTTCGGTGATCATTATGTTTTGGTTAATGATGGTTCAAACTCCAAACTTTATCAAAAGTTGAAAATGTAGTCGAAAGGAATTAGGGAAAAATCATTTTGCTGGTTTTGTTTTGTTCTGAAGAAGTATCAGCGCCACCATGAAGTTTGTGAAGCTATAGTATGCAGCTAGTCTTCGAGCTGAAAGTTGGAAGAGCTTTAGTGAGACCGTTATGAAGGTTTTACACAGTCAGTTGGTAATGTTTTGGTCGCCATGATAGGTATTTGGTTTTCAATCTGGAAAATCTTGCATTAGTTTTAAGCAACCAATTTTGTGGTTAAGAAACTTGTTGAAGATTAGTTTCAGTTTCCATTAACCCAAGTTTATACTCAAGGGTTTCATTACTACAGTGGCATTCTTTGAAATTTCATTGGTTATTACTCAAACCCATTATGGGTATCATGATTTAACTATATTATTTACCAGTTTATCAAAAACCTTGTTATTTTCGATATGAGTTTTTGAGAAAGATAACTGTTTTATGTTCATTGTATAAATATATGGCTCAAAGCCATGACTCAAAAAAAAAGGAGAGAAGAGAAGAGAAGAGGAGATATAAAACCAAATAGAGTATTGTTGAAAAAATGGATGAGGGTTTATTACTATGATATCATTTTGTATTTAAATGAGAAAAGAGGGTTTATTACTATGATATCATTTTGTATTTAAAAGAGAAAAGAGGGTTTATATTGTATATGTCTCTGGTTGTATTACAGAGATTACATTGGCCTTTTCAGTGAGAGTATTTGTATTTTCATATGAAAATACATTTTGTAGTGGGAATTATTGAAAATATTATTCTTGTATCCTATTGTGATTTTTTGACTGCAAATAATTAGTGCAGTTATAAGGTCCCGACAGGTTGCATTATCATGAGATTTTGTTTCAAAAAGAAGTCAGTGCTTCTAACTTGAAGTGGGTGCTTCAATTTGTTATTGGAGTTGGTGCTCCACATTGTTATTGGAGTTGGTGCTCCATATTGTTACTGAGTTGGTGCTCTGAAAAACATTGTGATAAGTTTGGAATTAAGCTTGAAAGGCATTTTGGAGTGGTTCTTCTACCCCACAAGGGTTTTCCACTTGGAAAATTTATGTTTCTCTCTTTTGTGTGATTTTTGCCTATCTTGCATAATATTTCTTTTAGTCATTTATGTTGAGTTGGTTCATGCAATGCTCTGATACTTTATCATTGTTCAAATTTTCCTAAAAGTTCAAGGTTTAGTTGTTAATGTGCAAAGTTTGAATGTTAAATTCTGTCATCAGAAAGTTTGGTATACTTGCAAAAGAAAGCATCAAAAAATTGTTCATTCAGTATTATATGAACAATATACACCATGCTTTAACATGAGTTATTAGGAATTCATGTTGTATTTGATTAAGTCATTATTCCAATCATTCAAAGTTCAGTTTTTACATTGCATAAATAAAGTCACATTTTGTACAAGATCAAAAAGAGTTTAAATCTCATTTCACGTCATAATTTTTTTTTAAATATATTACTCTGATTCACCCGCCCCCTCTCAAAGTAATTCCACTTCCAACAAAATCTTCTTACCTTCGTGTCTGAGTATTTGTTTAGCTGATTTATTGATGTATTACACTATTTAGAAGTAGGAAGAAATACATTCTATATTGGTGCCTCACCTTCATTTCATTTCATGTTCTCCTGCTATCCATTTTCCTTTTTGGTTTTTTAGATTAGAGTAGTGATAGGGTTTTCATATGTTGGGTTAGACAAACACATTTTCACTTAATTAGAAGAGGAATTCAACCTTCTCCAAATACTTGACCTCAATTTGCAAGGTCCCACAGCTTGAGGTCATTTCCATTGTGTCATTATAACACTGAACTCTTGTTGGGTAGGGTGTAGTTTTTTGTGAAAACTCTTCCTTTCCCTTTTCATTTCCAAATTTTACATGTGTCTCTTCTTCTATTCTTGCATTTCCAAAGGTATCATCATCCTTATCTTCACTTTCCTTCTCATTATCTTCTTGCTCATCTTCCTTCTCTACATCACCAATTTCTTCTTGAGCATCTTTAATCACATCTACCTCTACAAATTTTCTTGGGTATCTAGAGGAGGAGTCTCTAGTTTATCTTGCACAATCTCAATATTTTCTTTATGCACTAGAGGATGAGAAGTATCCCCCTTTGCTACTTTTTCTCCAACATCCATCTCTACTTCCTCATCCTCCTTTTCTAGTTCATCCACTTCCAAATGGGAATTGTCTTGAGTTTACTCTTCATCCATCACATGATCATGTTGAGCATCAATGTTCTCTACTTCTATTGTTATGACTTCCATAGAAATGTTCTCTAAAATAATACTATATTTCTATGCAATGTCATAAATTTTATCAATTTTCTCCTTCTATAGCTACTCATTCATTCTTGTCTCTACCCATAGGGGTAGTTACCCTTTTCTTTATTTTAAATTTAGTGTTTTACAATTCAGCTAATGTGACCCTATTTTCCTCAGAAAGAGGAGTGCCAACCTTCTCCAACACATATTATTTCATCTTTCCTTCTTCTTCAATTGCTTCTAGTCTTCTCTTCACTAGGATATTCCATAGCTCTTTGGGAATTTTATTCTCAATGTTTTTCATATCAACTTCCAAAACAATAATGCATTTAATGATTTCCTCAATAATGGTGGCCTTTCCACCTCATTTACTTCACCATACAAGATTATAGTTTCTGTAAGCATTTCATGATGTATCATTCCATAACAATTTGCTTCTACCTTTAGGGGACTATGAGGTTTTTCTGGAGATATTTTCTTTTGCTTCTTCTTGACATCTGGATTCTTCTTTTTTTCTACCTTCTTACTTTTTGGAAATTCTTTCTTGGTGATTTCTTTCTTCTTCTCTCTCATGTGTATTGCAAATGCTTCCTTCTCTTTCTCTTTATAGGGGTGGTAGGTGGTGCTACCTGAGTAGCCTTCTTCTTCTTTGGCATTGTAATGTGCACAACTAGAGGGAATTTCTCCTTCACCGAAGGACTATCTATTGATTTCCTTTTCTCTCCAATAGATTACCTTTCTTGGAGGAATTCTGAATAGTAGTAGGGGTGGTAGAGGTTCTACTAGCTTCTTATGCCTTCTGAACCTCTTGTGACACTTAATTATCCCTTGAATTTTTCTCTTTCTTCTTGTACTTGTTTCTTTGAGATTCTCATTTCCTTTGCAAATTGATCAACCATCTTTCTAATCTTCTTTTGTATCTATGGTTTCTTCTACTCCATGTGCACCTCCAAAGACTTTTCTTCATAAGTGTCATACCTTACCTTAGTTGTACCCTTCGGAATCTTCAAAAAAATGTGAGGTAAGCCAATAATCTCTTGTTTAGTGACCTCATATCCCAATGTATGGATCCACATGATCCTTGTTTCATCTTCCTCCATGATGCATTCATCAGTGCTTACCAAAAATGTGATTATCATTTATATATTTCTCTTACGATTTTCCTCAAAAATTTATTTCTCATGCATCCTCTTTTGAAAAACTAAAAATAAAGTAGCAAGTGTCTCATCTTGTTCCTTCCCATCACCAAGACCACTCATAAAATATTTTATTTGATGAGCAACTAGTCTTCCTTCCAACCATTCCACACTTCTGCTTCTAGCGAGTTCCTTTAGCAAATAAAAAAACTTAAACACATAACCAAAGTACCATACTTAAATGCATACTTATTTTGCTTGGTTTGTTTCAAATTATTCATTAATTGTTGTCTTAGAAACTCACAAAAATAATCGTAAACACCTTTTTCCACCATTTTATATGCCACATTGATTGTGGTGGTAGATACAAAGTTATCTTTGTTTGTGAAGTAGATTTTATAACCAATCAAAAAATTTCTATAAATCATAACTATATTTCTAATGGTATTTATTGCTAGATCCCTCTTATCATATATTGCACCTATGATTTCCATTAACACTTCATTCTTAACTAATTTCAATATAGGAATAGGCCCGGTGGATCATAGACCTACCACCTCTTTAATTACCTCTTTTGTTATCATTCTAGGCATGTCAGTCTAAACAAATTTATCATGGATTCCACTTAATTCCAATCTAACCCACTTGTTATCAAGAAAAAAATTCAAAAACCATTGCCATACATCCAATTTTTTCATGACTAGGTTTTGATATTTTGGTTTTAGGACAAAGTTTTCTCTAGTAAGTTCTTTAGCCCATAAATCTCCTAGCTTAGTGTGATAAAATCATTTCATCTTGCCATGAATGAAATCCTGATATTTTCTATTTACAAAACCCCATATGGAACATGCAAAAAAACACCTAACCGGTCATCTTCTATAGATTTTGTAGGGTATTTCTTGAATTTTGGTTGTGGCTTCTTGATAACCTCAATAACCCTTAGTGTAGCCATTGCAAAGAATTCAAATTTCTCTCAAACGAAGTTCTTCTAAAAACTAGGGAAAGATGAGATTGTAAATACCTTTCCTTCCATTTATTGAACTAGGATTTCAATGCACCAGGTCACAAATAGCTTTGATCACTCCAAATAACTTTCTCTCTGGTCTGCTTCTTCTCAATGTTCATTATGAATGAAATTGGCTAAGTAAAATAACTTATAATTCTTGGAATTTGACCTAATTTTTCAATTAATGCTTCAAACAATAAAGTTGTCAAACCTTTATCTATATGCAAATTCAACTTCTAATGTTCCACAAACTTCTGGATTATCATATTTTCTTCCACAATTTTCACTAGTAGATCAAGCATGTTGATCTACATTGCATATCTTCATGTTGAGGCATCAACACCATTTCTTTGGTAGGGGATAAAAGTTTTTCATTAAATTTCCACCTAAGCCAAAGCTCCCAACTTGGTTTCCAGAAGAAACATTTTCAGTGGATTTTGGTACAGATTCATCCTTAACCTTGGTCTCTTCCTTCTTTCTGCAAATATTCTTCATCTCCTTCTTTGTTTCTTCTAGATCAATCCTTTTTACTATTTTATTCTTCTTTATCAAATTATCCTTCTTCATATTTCTACTTCTGCAAAACTTAGAAATGTGTCTAGGCCTATTACAGTTGTAACATGTGACATTCTTTTGACCAATATTCCTTTCATTTGTTCTAGATTTATAATTTTTAGCTTTTTTCTCAAATCCATAGCATGTATAACATTAGCCTTTAGAAGATTGAACCATTCTACCATTGTTATAGTCATTCATCATTTGACTTTTGTACTCACTAGCTCTATGACCAAATTTCTTACATGTAAAGCATTGACTAGAAAAAGGTGGAACATTCTGTTTCATTTTGATTCTATAATCCATTTCCTTATGTCCAAATTTATTGCAAGAATAACAAAAACCATTAAAATATGGGTACCTTTATTCATTTCGTTGTCTAAACAATGGTCTTCTTTAACTTTTTATTTGCTTGCCATTCTTCTTCTTTTTAGGTTAATTTATAGTTTGATTTTCTTTTGAACTTTCTCCTATCTCAAACCCTAATCCACCTTTATCTTTAGCTCCTTTCTGTTTTGTAATCATTTGATCAAGATTTGTAGAACTCATCTTGAATTTTTCTTCATGACTCCTTACTTTCTCCAGATCTGATCTCATATTTACCACTTCTTGTTCAAGCCTTGTGCATTCCTCATATTTTATTTTCACCATTCCATTCAGACACTCCTCAATTATTTTCTTTTCTTCAACTTGCACTTTCATATTGGTGATAGTTTCATTTTCTTGCTTCAATTGTTCACTAACTTCCTTATTCCTTTCTCTAAACTTCTTGATTTTCTCTCTCAATTTTTGATATTGAAATTTCATTTCAGATTTATATTTTCATCTTTAGTCCTTTCAAGATCTATAAGGGAAACTTTGAGTTCTCCATCTTTGTCAAGCATGCAATCTTCTTCTATGGATCCAATAATAGGAATCTCTTCTAGAGGAGTAGGTAGTCTTCAAATAGCCATGTGTTCAACCTCCAAGATCTTCCCCAAGCAGTTAAGCTCATTTCAAGGAACCAAGCTTCCGTACCAATTGTTGAACACCCAAAATACTAAGAGGGGAGGGGAATCAGTATTCTTTTAAACCATTCAAACATTTAAACATCCAATCCACTTCACAGATTCAATTGCAGTAAAGAAAGAAAGCATGAAACATCAACAACATCACATAACACATGAACACCAATATTTTTACATTTAAAACCCAAAATGGGAAAAACCACAGTGAGAATTAGCTCACAATATATTATAATGAGTTATAGTATATTTACAAAAGTGTGCATTGCAGGTGGACTCACTGCCCACTGAGAAAAAGATAGATGAGATATAATGGCTCATAGCCTAGTTTGAACTATTACAATTACATCTTTCATATGCATGAAATATAGTTCCAATGAAGCTCAATAAATTAACTTTACACACTTCATCTTATTCAAATCTAACACTCTTCTTTTCTTTGCATTTGCATTACTCTAATCTTCTACTCAACATTCACAAATTAAATTCACACTGCTCTGATAATATTTGCATCACTTACATGTAGAATACTCACAACATTCTACAAAACACTAAAAAATATCTAAATTATATATCCACGTCAAGCATAACATCAATTAGGTCAGCCTAATTAGATGTAGCATTCAAAATATAACTTGTTAGCCCCAAATATTTCCATACACACCTCGTGCCAAAATTCAAATCTCAAAATAACTTGAAATAGGTTGACATGGACCTATAATGGATCCCAAATAATATTGCAACACTTATTTAACCTTTGCATACCTTTAAACTTATGAGGTCAGCACCGTAGAAGACCTAATACCAAAATTCTTCAATTGTGTACCCACATTCAGACATGTGGACCTCAAAATTCAATGCTAACTAGAATTCACACACTAATGCCATTTGTCAACATATATTCAAATGTGCAAAGCAAAAAACTTATCCACAGAGAAGTGTGGAATCTCCCACTCAAATGCTTTGTACAAGAAATGATTAGAATCTACTAGATTGAGCTTCTATTACTTTTATCTCTCAAACCAAGATCCAAAACATGATGAAATTATAGAATAGATACTTCTAACAACCAAAAAATAATGTTAGAAGTGCAAAGTGAAAACTTCATTTGCAGACTGATGTGGACCCAAAAAGTGAAGCTTTGTTACATAGAATTAATAGAGTTGACACTTAATAATCAATTTTCCATTAAATTCAACTTTACCAGATCAAACCATCTTACAAAAATGTCTTCAACAAACACTCCAAAACTTGTTAGACCCAACCAAAATGATCTCCACATCAAGATACAATGTTGACATCAATGACAACACTGCAACACATCATTATATATCTTTTTTCTTATTCCTCATTCTCATGTTGCCAACAACAACATCAATGACTTTCTTCCAACAATCTCCTCCTTTGTCATTGATGGCAACATGCCAAAATATCTTCAAAACATTCTCCAAAGCATTATCCCCCCTTTGACATCAAGGATAAAGGGCACCTGCAATTGTTGTTATAACATATACTAAATCTCTCCCTAAGTAATATATTCATGTGTACAAATTGAAAAGATTGAATTGACTCCCCTTGAGTCATATACCAGATAAAAACCAAAAAAAATGTACTAGACACTACTCTATATACTTTGTATATGTACAAAGAATCTTGAAACTGAAAACTAAAAAGCATAAAGAATATGAAATGTGTCAACCAGAGGAAGTTGACTCTTGTAACTTCTACAAAATGGGTCTGCCATTCTTTTTTTCATCCTTCCATGTCTTCATTGTTGGCCCAAGTAATCTTCATTATGTTTTAAACTCCATCAATATTTCTTCTCCTTCTTCCAGAGTGCTTAGTACTAGATTCATTTGTGTAGCTTTATTAGCACTCAAAAGGGCACTTAAGACAAATATAAATTTCTCATTCACTAGTCCCTTATTTCTCCAAATTGCAAAATGACATTTTCCCTTTATGCTTGTAGCTAGAAGAAATTATGCAAATGCTTAATTACACTTCTTGTACTACTAGTTAGATCAAGTTTCAAATCATAGGCATTGGAGGGTTTCTTTATCTGGGACTCAATGGAGTCCATCTCATTTTTGATGCTCTATGTGGCACCAGTCCACTTTATGCAATATTGAAAAAGAGCCTTAGCCTCATCCACACAAATTTGTGCATCCTTCAAATTATCTGAGAACTTCTTGTGTGCAAGAGCACACTTCTTTATGATTTCTAACATCCTTTTATCATTCATTTTCTTTTCTACTTCTTTCTTTACTTCACCTCTAAGATTGGAGGCATATTCCTTAAAAAAATCAATTAAAATCTTTTAAATTTTCCATATTTGAGAGTGATGTGTCTATGTTTGCACTATAAGGAAGCTAAGATAGCAGAACAACTTCCTATACTAATCTTGAGAGGAGGATAAGCCAAAAATTTTACAGATCTTTAATAGTTACAAAAACTTAAACATAATATAAACATAAATATCATGAATACCGCAATGTAGTGATTTACATGGGGAAAACCCTTTTAGGAGAAAAATCCCACACTCTAAAGGTTTCCCAATATATTATTCAAAAATCACAAATATTACAATATACTTGCAAAACAAGCTTCTCAAAGGAGTATCACCAACCAAAGATCCAGAGGCAATATGACCACTATTAGACTTTCATAATTCATCACAATACAACACCATAATACAATGCCCTCATAAAATAAGGTTTCCTTCTAGGGAAAGTAAAGCTAATAAAATATTAGCCATTAGATCTAAGACCTAATGATGAATTGTCCAAATTTACAATAGTAAAATATAATTAAAATTTTCCTTTCAGGGGTGTTGTCCCTGAGCCCTAACTGGGGGGATGATCATGTTGAACCCCTCGCGGGGAGGGAACCCCCACACCCCCCATCATTTTCGTATGAACAATACCTTATGTATCAATAGTAAATTATGTAATTTCAAGGTTGAGACATATTTTCCCAACAAATCTCCCACTTGTCAAACACCTTGCAAATTCAACGAGAGGGTGTATAAACATCATCTCTTAATTATTGGGGGCTGAAAGGCCCATTGAGTCTAAACACCATCTAAACTTCTCTCTTCTCACAGGCTTAGTTAAAGAATCAACAACATTCATCAAAGTCTCTACCTTAACTAGCTTCACCCCACCATATTCAATCATATCTCTAACAAAATGATATTGTACATCAATGTTCTTAGTCCTGACATGAAATGTCAGGTTCTTGGATAGACATATCACACTTTGAGTGTCACAATAAATTATCACTACACCTTTTTTTATTCCAATATATAAACATAGTCTCTTAAGCCAAATGGCTTATTTACAAGCATGAGTAAGCTTCCATATACTCAGCTTCTATATTGGACAAAGCAACCACAACCAATCACTTACTCATCCAACTAATGCACCACCAAATAAAGTAAACACATAAGCACTGGTGAAACATTTGCTATCAACATCGCCTGCCCAGTTTGAATTCACATAACCATGAATATCAAGGGAAATCTCATCCTCAGTCATATTACTATGAGAACACAAGGAATAATCTAAGGTACCACACAAATATCTAAAGACTCTTTTAGTTGCATCCCAATGGACTCTACCAGGATTAGGCATATATTTGGAAAGAACTCCAATTGCTTGGGAAATGTCTGGTCTTGTACAAACCATAGCATGCATTAAGCTTCCAACTACACTCTAGTAAGGCACTCTACTCATGTCTTCCATCTTTGATGGAGATATTGGACAATCTAAAATAGATAAATTTGTTCCAGCTAAAACAAGAACACGTAATGGTCTATAATCCTACATATCAAACATTTGTAATATTGACCTGACACACTTACTTTGGCCAAGCCATAGCTTTTTTTTCACACTCTTTTAATTTCCATCCCAATAATGTGTCTAGCTACACCAAGCTCTTTCATTTCAAATTTAGCAACAAGTTGATATTTTATTTTTAAAATCATACCTTTCCCTCTACTAATAAATAACATATCATCAACATATAATGCAATAAATAGGAAATGACCATCATCAATTTTA